>CM042430.1:1027500-1222500 GCA_023631565.1 Gymnocephalus cernua
CTATCCATTTAAGATTTTTCAAACAATGTTTCGTATTTCTGCATTTCTCTCAAAGCATTTTTAAGTCTTCCATAATTATTCATGATTTTGAAAGCCATTCAATTCAGTTCAGCATCAGCTTTTCAAAAAGCCTTTTAATATTGCACACATTTTATACATTAGCGGTGTTTTTCAACTGTTTTTAATGAAATTCGTGTCCATTCAAACTTTTCAACCTATTCTCACTACTTCAGCTTCTACTTACGGATTTAAGCTATTCATCCACTTTAGCTTTAGCAATTTAGCTATTCAGCATTCCCACGCATTTTCTGCAGGAAATGCATTTTCTAGTTTTTAATGAAATTCGTGTCTATTCAAACTTTTCCACCTATTCTCACTACTTCAGCTTCTTCTTATGGATTTAAGCTATTCATCCACTTTAGCTTTAGCAATTTAGCTATTCAGCATTCCCACGCATTTTCTGCAGGAAATGCATTTTCTAGTTTTCTACCGCTTTCTTCCGTACGTTTTTTGGCTCTGCGCAACCTCTGCATACTTTCAGCTGTTTAAACCATTGAACTTTTAAAATATTCAGCTCTTTCAGCAGATGATGGGACTTCTTCAACTTTTTTTCTACTATTTATACTTTTTTAAATATTAAGCTTTCAAGCATTTTATTTTAACATTAAAGTCAATGAGAGCAAGCTTCAAATCCTTCAAATCTTCTTCCGCTCCCAAAAGTTTCAGCTCCTTCATACTTTCACCTACAGACACCAAACAAACTTTACAATGTTCACAAACAATTCAGCTATTGGGCTTGTGCTTTTCGGATTGATATCTTTTACAGTTTTTGTGAAAAAGCTGTTAAAGTTTAGTGATCTTTTCAGGATGTTTTTGCTTTTTCAATGCGTGTGTATGTAGCTTCTTAGTGTGCTGATGACACATCTTAGAGTGCATGATGACACATCTTAGAGTGCATCGTTTTGTGAGAATCATCTTAGTTCTTTCTCTATGAATTGCTCTCACACCCACAATTGTAACTTCACATGCAGAATTTATACATCAAAACGTAGGTATTTTTGTCTAGTTTCAGCCAATGTGCTCAGTTGTGCGTTAAGACTTATACTTTTGGCTCTGTGAGCTTCCAAATGACAAGAGTTCTGATTTTCTCGCCATTCACACCCTATATTAAAAATCCTCTCCAGGTCACAGCGAAATGGACAGCAAACCCCTTTTTGAAATCGCCAGTGTGCCCACATTTTTCACTTTATCCATATACATTTTACATGATTTCGTTCAGGAAGGTCCTGTGGTCGTCATGATTTCGTCATTTGACTGATACCGCTTTTTATTTTGGCAGTATGAGCGTTTGTTTCGGAAGTCGCTCAGTGCCTGTGGATAGCAGCAGTGTCTCACACCTGTCACTTTGAGCAGCTGGAGCTCGTTACAGAGATCAAAGCATGTTTACAAACAGTCATTGGTAGTAACCATAACAACACGTTCACAGACACTAAAGTTAAATACTACAGGTCTGTACAGTATACATGATTGTCTGATGGTGCAGAGGACATGAAAAGCACCTTTTGTGTGGGAGACCTGTCTCTGCTTCTCTTACCCGTCTCTCTTGCTGTCAATCTGTCTCTCTTGCTGTCTGTCTGTCTGTCTGTCTGTCGGTGTCTCCTATCTTGCTGTCTGTGTGTCTCTCTGTCTGTGTGTCTGTCTGTGTGTCTCTCTTTCTGTCTGTCTGTATCTATCTGTCTCTCTGCTTCTTTTACCAGTCTCTCTCTATCTCTGTCTGTCTGTCTGTTTGCCTTTCTTACCCATCTCTCCCTCTTTCTGTCTGTCTGTCTTTCTGTCTGTCTGTCTCCATTACACGTCTCTCTCTGTGTTGGTCTGTCTGCTTTTCTTACCCATCTCTCTTTCTGTCTGTCTGTCTCTGTCTCTTTCTGTCTTGCTGTCTCGCTGTCTGGCTGTCTCTCTTTTCGACTCTCTCTTTCTGTCTGTCTGTCTGTCTGTCTTCTTCTCTTACCAGTCTCTCTCTCTCTCTGTCTGTCCGTACTACTTTTCCAACTATTCTCATCACTTCAACTTGTTCTTACAGATTTAAGCTATTCATCCAGCTTAGCTTTAGCAATTTAGCTATTCAGCATTCCCACGCATTTTCTGAAGGAAATGCATTTTCTAGTTATTATTCCGTACGTTTTTGGCTCTCCATAACTTCTGCATACTTTCAGCCATTTAAACCATTCAACTTTTAAAATGTTCAGCTCTTTCAGCAGACGATGGGACTTCTTCAACGTTTTTTCTACTATTTTTACTTTTTTAATTACTATTGGGCTTGTGCTTTTCATATTGATATCTTTTACAGTTTTTGTGAAAAAGCTGTTAAAGTTTAGTGATCTTTTCAGGATTTTGTGCTTCATACAGTGATGATGTCACAAGTTAACAGTGCAAAGCTTTGTAAGAATCATCTTAAATCTTTCTCTATGAATTGCTCTCACACCCACAATTTTAACTTCACATGCACAATTTATACATCAAAACGTAGGTATTTTTGTCTAGTTTCAGCCAATGGGCTCAGTTGTGCGATACGACTTGTACTTTTGGCTCTGTGGGCTTCCAAATGACAAGAGTTCTTAATCTCTCGCCATCCCTCCCCAAATCCTCTACGGTTCACAACGAAATGGACAGCAAACCACTTTTTGAAATCGCTGATATGCCCACATTTTTCACTTTATCCATATAAATTTTACATGATTTTGTTCAGGAAGGCCTCGTGGTCGTCATGATTTCGTCATTTGACTGATACCGCTTTTCATTTTGGCAGTATGAGCGTTTGTTTCGGAGGTCGATCTCTGTCTGAATGCCAGCGCTGAGACACAGGTGTCAGTGAACCGCTCGTTACAGAGATCAAAGCATGTTTATAAACAGTCATTGGTAGTAACCATAACAACACGTTCACAGACACTACAGTTAAATACTACAGGTGTGTACAGTATACATGATTGTCTGATGGTGCAGAGGACATGAAAAGCAGCTTTTGTGTGGGAGACCCGGGTTCAAATCCCACTGCTGCACATTAAAATGTATCTCTGAGGATAATGATGATAATGATCTATTTTCTTTTCTTTTTCTTCATGTTTTCTCTATCTCTCTCTCACACACACATACACAATTGTTTTATGCAATAGACCTTAATGTATTTACAAACATCGTAACCATGACATTATTAACCGTGACTCAGCATTTTTGGAAGACAGTCAAATTGAACTAGAGACACTTTAATATGAACATAAAAGAACATCACACACACACACACACACGCACACACACGCACACACACACAACCACACACACACACACACACACGCACACACACACACACACACACACACACACACACACACACACACACACACACACACACACACACACACACACACACACACACACAATTGTTTTATGGAATAGAGCTGTCTGATAATAATACAAAGAATTCATACTTGACCTCTTACCTGTCTCTCTCTCTCGCTCTCTGTCTGTCTGCTTTTCTTACCCGTCTCTCTCTCTCTTTCTGTCTGTCTCTGCTTCTCTTACCCGTCTCTCTTGCTGTCAGTCTGTCTCTCTTTTTGTCTGTCTCTCTTTCTGTCTCTCTCTTTCTGTCTGTCTGTCTGTCTATCTCTCTTATACGTCTGTCTGTCTATCTCTTATCCGTCTCTCTCTCTGTCTGTCTGTCTGTTTGCTTTTCTTACCCATCTCTCCCTCGTTCTGTCTGTCTGTATGTCTGTCTATCTCCCTTACACGTCTCTCTGTCTGTTGGTCTGTCTCTGTCTCTTTCTGTCTGGCTGTCTCTCTTTTCGTCTCTCCCTGCCTGTCTGTCTGTCTGTCTGCTTCTCTTACCAGTCTCTCTCTCTCTGTCTGTCCGTACTACTTTTCCAACTTTTCATTACTTCAACTTGTTCTTACAGATTTAAGCTATTCATCCAGTTTAGCTTTAGCAATTTAGCTATTCAGCACACACACACACACACAGGCACGCACGCACGCGCGCGCACGCACGCAAGCACGCACGCACACACACACACACACACACACACACACACACACACACACACACACACACACACACACACACACAATCAGCAACATTCTGTTAGGTAAATGCATTAATAAAAGTTTTCATTTGAAGTTCAGGTGCAGTAGGCTATACAATAGCTACATTAGTAGTTATTAAGTTGCAAATCAGGTAGCTTACTTTGGGGTCCTCCTTCTGTAAGTTATTTTTGGGTACAGTGGTTCTGGAGAAAGCTACAGGAAGCAATATAGGAAGCCAAGCAATTACCCCATTCCAAAGAGTCATATTTTGATTTATTTGATTTAGCTAATTTACTGTGTTTGGTGCCAGAATCTCTGATTTCCCCTGAACGTCTCACTGAAACTACTGGAAGCTCCACCACAGCGCACTGCGCAGGCGGGGGTCATTGTGTTCTAGCATCTTGTGTGGTAAGTAGCTAGCAGAAGCCTGTCTGTTCTAATAACGTTTTTGAACGGTGGAAATACAGGTTTGGTGTTTTAAAAAGGGCTGGCATTGGTTTCCACCTCATACAGAATGCAAACATTAATTAAGGTTGACATGTTGGCCTGTTATGTTAGCTACAGCTTGGTAAATTATACTTAGCTAGCTAATATTAGCGACGACGCTAGCGTTAGCATGCTAACGTTAGCATCATAGCGGCTAACGTCAAGGTTAGCTTTGATAACTGACAAACAGCTTGTTAGTGTTTTAGCTATTGCCAATGGAAAACGTCTTCTTTCACTGATTCAACTAATTATCCTGACACCAATATGAAACTGGAAAATGTAGCTAGCTAGCTAATACAAAGACAACAATGATGGCTAGACCCCACTTAGTTTTTGACAAGCTAGCTCATAGAGTTGATGCTACATTATAATATTGTTTATAGTAAGTTCTAATACGGTTAATAAAACATCTCTGGCTAACTTTTCTAGGAGTTTGAGCTCCTAGCAGTTTTAGTTTGTAACATCAGGGCAAGCATAAGTGTTTAACAAGATTAACACTTAGCTACCATTAGCTGTCCTCTTAAATCTGCCTTTTCTTTAAACTGTTTAGGTTGTAACTGACGTTGTGGCTTATGTTTGTTTGTTGTTAAATATGTGCACAATTAACCTGTTTGTTGACCAGGCAAATTGCTAGTAAATGTTCACATTTCAACAGCCACTCAATTGTATAATAACATTACATGCACAAACATTACAGTAAACGTGCTTCATCTTATTTCATTAATTGAATTCAACAATACATTTATTCATAAACACACTAACTTAGTTTGTTCCTTTTTTTCTCAACAGAACATTGATACTGCGCTTTGGTTGGTAAGTATAGTAATGCTATAACAATTTTTTTATGGTACATTTTTTAATATTTCTATATTTTTGAACATACAACATATAGAATAAACAAATACAATCAAACAAGCTGTAACTGAAATTGATAATAGATCACATAACTCAGCTGTAGATAACTATTTAGCATCTGTACACGTTTAAAGGAACACGCTGACTTATTATGGGACTTTAGGTCATTCACCGTATCCCCCAGAGTTGGATAAGTCGATACATACCCTTCTCATCTCCGGGCGTGTTGTAACTCTGTTGACACGCCCACCGCTAGCCTAGCTTAGCGCAGATGTGGAGGTAACCGGCTCCATCTAGCCTAGCTTAGCACAGATCCTGGAGGTAACCGGCTCCATCTAGCCTAGCTTAGCACAGATCCTGGAAGTAACCGGCTCCATCTAGCCTACTGCTCCCAATAAGTGACAAAATAATGGCAACATGTTCCTATTTAGATGTTGTGATTTGTATAGTCACAGCGTGTACAAATAACAAGGTCACATGACACACAGCCATCTTCTAACTATATACATACTGTCTGTCTGTTTGCTTTTCTTACCCAGCAGTGCTTTGGCTTTCTGAGAAAATAGTTCCCATTATATATACGGTTAGAAAATGGCTGTGTCTCATGTGACCTTGTTATTTGTACACGCTGTGACTATACAAATCACAACATGTAAATAGGAACATGTTGGCGTTATTTTGTCACTCTTTGGGAGCAGTAGGCTAGATGGAGCCGGTTACCTCCACATCTGCGCTAAGCTAGGCTAGATGGAGCCGGTTACCTCCACATCTGCGCTAAGCTAGGCTAGCGGTGGGCGTGTCAGACAGAGTAACCACACGCACAGAGATGAGAAAGATTTGCATGGACTAATCTAACTGGGGGTCACGGGGAATAAAACAAAGTCTCAATAAGTCACTTTAAGTTTTTTGTTTAGAAAAAAGCCATTCACATATGATCTACACCAGGTGATGATGTACTGTTGCTATTACATGCTTAGGGTTAATTATTCCACCACTGCATCTGTATGAATGAACTACGTATTAATTTAATATTACAGTAATCTAAAAAATCTTAATAAAATAAATTACTGTTGTGAATTTCTTGTCTTGTAAAATTAAACTGAAAATCCTCTCCTCTCTCCCCTTAATCATTTTGTCCGCCTCCTCTCTACATTGCTGCTTGACGATCAGTGGAGATTACTACCCCCGTGGCGACGCAACAGTATGTTCACACACATGAACGATATCATTGCTATGACATGGGTTGCCTTGGCACTTTGTTAGGCAGTAAATACTACTACTACTACTACTACTACTACTACTACTACTACTACTACTACTACTACTACCACTGTCTAATGTTACTGTACATATATGCTTGTGCACTTACATACCTTTAGTTAGTATTTCACCAACTGTGTTAATGACTCCTTGGACACTCCATAGTATACTTCACTCATGCAAAAATTAAGCAAGATGATGTGATTGAACACAGAAGTCAGTGAATACAGAGATTTCCTAGAGACACCTACTAAAGTCGTAGTGAAACAATGACACTACTAAAATCCCTCTTAGCTAAATCACACCAATTTTGATATGTCAGTGGCCTGTTTTGCATCCTTGGTATTAACAAAATATTCACATATTCAAAGCAATCACTTTTCATGTCATGTTTTTTTTTTCTGTTTTGTATGTCTAATGCACCTTTCCATTTTGTGTTACAGGTGCAGTGCTGTCCAGCTCCTCTCCCTCTCCACCTCTCTCTCAATCTCCCTCTCCAACTATTAAATCTGTCTTTAGTGGCCCTTCTATCCACTCTATCTATTAATGGTTCTCTTCACCTCTCTCCTATAAATTCTACCACTCATCCCTTCTATTAATGGTTCTCTTCACCTCTCTCCTATCACGCTCTTCACCTCTCTCCTATCACGCTCTACCCACTCTAAATTTGAGGTTTTCTATCACTCTATCCCTCTAATTCTATCCCACTCTATCTAAATTTGAGGTTTTCTATCACTCTATCCCTCTAATTCTATCCCACTCTATCTAAATTTGAGGTTTTCTATCACTCTATCCCTCTAATTCTATCCCACTCTATCTAAATTTGAGGTTCTCTATCACTCTATCCCTCTAATTCTATCCCACTCTATCTAAATGTGAGGTTCTCTATCACTCTATCCCTCTAATTCTATCCCACTCTATCTACATTTGGTTTTGCACTTGTTGCAAGTTACCCTTTGGTTGTTCTGGTTCAAACCTTATCATATATTCAATTGTTCTGGTTACAAGCATATTTATGGTACTTGATATTTTTTGGTTGCAAAGCTACAGATTACTGGTATTTGTTTTTGGTTCTACGGATTGTTTTGGTACCTGATCATTCTGTTTTATGGTTGTGTGAGTAGGAAAATAACTGTTGTCCCCGGACCGTATTGCTGTGGAGTTCTGTACCAAGAGGTTTGTTTTGACTGCAAATATATATTCACACCAGAGGGCACATAATCAGTTTTTGTTTACTTGAGTAGTAAAAGTGTAAAAGCAATTACACTACACACATTATATTATTTGTCTCTGATTCACATATTTGAATCTCGTCTATAGATCCACCCACATTGTTTTCATCAACCAGTTTTGTACACGTTTTATTGTTGGTTATAAATAAATAAACCGACTAAGGATAAATTGTATTCTTTGCTTATATTAAAATAAACCTCTGAATATATTAAGGTTGAAGACATTTAATCTGGCATTTACAAAACCTTAAATAGACAAATAGCTTATTCTTAGAAAAGCACAGCATTTCAACATTGGTACATATTTCTTGATAGTGCCTTAAATACTAAATAAACCGTATTCCTGTGTCCCAGTGTAAAGTACCACTGAAATGCACTATATCCATATATAATTTGTGGAAAAGGTCAACTTTAGCTTTACTTTAAATATCTTTTCAGGCTTGAAAAGGAGTTTGTGGAAAAACATTTATTTGATCACTTCGTGTTTTCCTTAAAAATAATTAGAAATAGAATACCCTTGAGATATAAATAACCATTACTAAGAGCTTTAATCTACCTTATCCTGCTAAGTTAATAGTAATATCTTGTGATTCATATTGTGATTATTATCTTGATTCTCTACAATAAAAGTAAAACAAGGTTTGTGGTTTTGGGTCATATCAACAATGCCGAGGAAGAGTAAGCGCTCACATGCAGCAAGCCTGCGCCGCAGAGGTCAAAGGAGATTTGGTGTACAACAAGTGAACAGGTAGAACGTGTTGGTCCTCAGAGCTATGGAGAGGTGAAGATGTCTGCAGCGTCTCGTGATGATGAATGTGCGACACAGGAAAGTCAGAGAGATGCACCAAATGTTTCTGCTGACGAGAGAGGATGTCACAGCAATGGTGAAGCAAGGCCTTCTATTGTGACCCCGATAAACCTCAGAGGTCAAAGTGAACCAGGTGTAGTACAGGTATCTTATGCTGACATGGTAAAGAAAAGATGTGTGGCAGTTCCTTGTGAAACTAACGAGGTAAACCACAGAGGTCAAACTGACGTGTCACCACAGGCATCTTATGGTAATGTAAAAACTGGACATCCTCAGTGTGTAGCAGGCCCTTCTCATGCAGACTATGTAAATCTGGCAGGTCAGCCTTCTGAAAGACACATCTGTGCATCCCGCAGCCAGGCCTCTCTTAAATATGGTAAAAACAGAAATCAGCAGTGCACAGCCAACTCTCTAACATTTTTGGCGTTTCTTCACGAGAATGAAAACATTACCAGAGAAGATCTTAACCTTGTTTTGGATAAAGGTAATGAGATGTATAAAGAGATCAGAAAAAGAGTTAATCAGAGCTTTCTGACTACTGATGAGCTCCCTGCTGAAGTTACCACACGCACGCATACATTTTATGTGGACATGGAAATACTTTCTAGATACGGCACATTAGGAGAACCTTTACCTGGAGCCGTAGACAGTTTTCTGGACCTAGAGGCAGGAGTCAGCTGTTTGCTATCTGATGTCCAGTACGGCCTGTTGCTGATGGGAGTATTATGCATCGCTGTATTCCGAACAAAGTCCGGCAGGTATGGTTTTTTCGATCCACACTCCGGAACAGCCAAAGGTTTGCCCCTACCCCCTGATTGTCGCACTCCTGGTACTGCTGTCATGCTGACATTTACGCATCTGAGTGATATGATTGACAGGCTTTATAAGTTTCACAGAATGTCCAGCACACCGTCCTCCTGTAAGTATGAGTTGAAGCCTGTGGAGTTTTACAATGTGAACACTGCCATCCTGAATACAGACAAGACAGACAGCCTACAACTCACACTGCTGCTGTATCAACTGCTCTTCAAAAGGAGACAAGCCTGAGTGCTCACATCTGTGACAAATCTGCTAACATTGTACATGAAGTATTCACTCATATGGAAACTGTCTAACCAGATCAGCTCAAATTATGTCGCATCACACAATGCTGCAGCGAATGATTCAAACTCAACTATTTCAAAGGTAAACACTGATGCAACAGATGTCTCTGATAACATATTACAGGGAGCGTCCACAAACATCACATCTGTATCTTCTGTGAAACATAAAGAGGTTCATGTCATTTTTCCTGATGATATCCAAAGTGAACCACAATCACCATCTAAATTCAGTGTGAATTCTGCAACTGACAGTAAGTCAAACTTGACTGCTCCATTGATAAATACTGTATCCAGCGATGATGTCTCGCATAAACTGAAAAAACGTAATAAACAACAAAGAAGAAAAATTCAGAGGAGACTATTGCTCTCTGAAAATGTATCACAAAGAAAGGAGAATCAAAAAAGGAAAGAACGGACAAACTATGCTTCTAATGAAACATATAAAGGAAAGAAAAAATGTTATATAACGATCCAATACCAAAAAAACCCTGACTTTAGAATGAAACAAAGAGAAAGAATTACAAAAACTTACAGAATAAACCCTGAGTTTCGCATGAAACAAAGAGAAATAATGAACACCTTATACAGAGAAAACTCAGAGTTTAGAATGAAAAAAAGAGAAAGAATGAACACCTCATACAGAGAAAACCCACAGTTTAGAATGAAAAAAAGAGAAAGAATGACAATGTTATACAGAAATGTAGTTGAATTCAGAGTGAGGTGGCGATCTTATATGCGATCTTATATGACTCAGCGGTATGCAAATGACAAAGCGTTCAGAGATAGACACAGACAACTAATGACACAAAGAATGCGTCACCGATATAACAACAACCTTTCATTTAGAAGTCTGTTTAAAATGAGATGTGCAAATAAAATCAAAAGGAAATACAGATGGATTAATCAACAAGCATGTGAGAGTGACAGAGAAAATGACAACTCTTTAGTCAAAGAGGCCATATCTGTTTTCAGATCACAAATAAAGGCCAGTCCCACTTATGTCTGCACTGTCTGCCACAAAGCCTCGTTTCCAAACCAAGTACGTCCCTGCACCAGGTCAAATTATGTGAAAAATCCACATATAGTTGCAGCGTGCCTCACAGGCGAGTATGTGCATGTTTGCGATGAAAGCTGTGAACACTGCAAGGTGCCTGATGAGAGAAGGAGCGAGTGGATATGCCATACCTGATCATCTCAAAGATGGAGCTATGCCAGCTCTCGCTGTAGCCAACATCTTAATGCTTGCTGACATTCCACCTGAGCTGTCAGATCTCAACATATTGGAAAGGCATCTCGTATCCAGATGTATAGCATTTGCCAAGATCATTCCCCTTCCTAAAGGACGCCAGAGACTAATAAGAGGAAATGTTGTGTGTGTCCCATCTGAGGTGCAGGAAACAGTGGAAGCTTTACCCAGATTGAGAAGTGAGTCCCAAGTCATGAGAGTTAAACTGAAGAGACGATTGTGTTACAGGGGACACCAATTATTTCAGACAGTGACGTGGTCCAAGCTCATCCAAGCCCTGCATAAACTCAAAGGATATAACTATCAGAGATGAGGCTGAGTTATGTGATCCAACACTTCCTGATGAGGAGGATGATGATGATGATGATGATGATGATGATGCTACAATGAAGGAAGATGATTATGATGAAGCTGACTTAATGGAAATTGACAGGTGTGAGATTAATGCACTGTGTGAGGCAGAGAATGAGCCTGAAAATGAGCAGGATATAGAAATGTTGTCATGTGATGGTGAACAACCAAAGGAGCAGAGAGATGATGAAGAGCAGGATGGTGAAATGCCTAATGGTGGTTTCGCTCTGGAATCATGCCTTCAGCCTTGTGATGTGGCAGAGGAGATTTTATGTTTCAGCGAGGGAATCTATTCCGTTGCGCCTGCCGAAAGAAATAATCCTGTCATCTTTTTCAAAACACCTAAACTAGAGGCTATGGCTTTCCCTGTACAGTTTCCGACTGGTCAAAACACACTGGATGAAGAGAGACCTCTTAAATTAACACCCAGTAAATATTTCAAAACGAGGCTTTTTGGTGTCGATGATCGTTTCGCCAGAGACACAAACCTGTTCTTTGCACAGTTTGTGAGTTTGCGAGCATGACAATACAGCTAAGGAAAGGAAAACCTTTTACGAGGGATGGAAGAAACATTACCTCGGGAATGTTGCAAGATAAACGTGAGGTGGAGAGACTGGTGCGAAACAAAGATGCAGTAAGATTTATGCAGCCGCTGAGAGGAACACCAGCCTATTGGCAGAAAACTACAAAAGATCTTTTTGCCATGATCAGACAGTTGGGAACTCCTACATTCTTCTGTACGTTTTCTGCAGCTGAAATGCGATGGCCTGAGGTTATTGAGGCAATAAAAAGGCAGCAAGGTGAAGATGTCGATTTTGAAGGGCTTGACTGGTCAGCTAAGTGTGACATACTGCGAAGCAATCCGGTGACAGCAATGCGCATGTTTGATAAGCGTGTTGAGGCATTATTCAGGGATTTGCTCTTATCTCCTGCGGAGCCCCTAGGCCGAGTCATTGATTTCTTTTATCGAGTTGAGTTTCAGCATCGTTGAAGTCCGCACATTCACTGTCTCATATGGGTTGATGGTGCTCCTGTTTTTGACGAAGACGACGATCAGACTGTGATAGATTTTGTGTCCAAATACATCACAGCTCAGCTGCCCGACCCACACAACCTGATCTGTACAAGAAAGTCACAGAAGTGCAGAAACACAGCAAAAATCACTCAAGGACATGTTTCAAAAGGCCCAGCTCGGGTTGCAGATTTGGATTTCCTAAACCACCAGTCAGAAACACAATGATAACGAGACCTGGTGAGTGCATCGACCCAGTGGAAGTGGAAAAAGCAAAGCAAAAACTTCAACCACTTAACTTGCTGTTGAATGAACCTGAAACAGCCTCTCTGAGTTTGCAGCAGCTCCTAACCCGATGCAATCTGACATACAGTGAGTACCAACAATTGCTTAGCATGGTGTTTAAATCCAGTGCAGTCATTCTGAAGCGTGACCCCAAGGACTGCTGGGTAAATGGATATAATATATATCTACTTGAAGCCTGGGATGCCAATATCGATGTCAGTTATATGCTCACCGCACATTCGGTCATCATATATGTCACCAGCTACATTACCAAACAAGAATCTGGACTTTCTGAGTACCTCAAAACAGTCATTGAAAACTCCAACAGAGACAACGTCAATGAATGTGATGAAATGAGGAAAATAATGCAGGCGTATTCCAAAAAAAGAGAGGTCAGCGCTCAGGAATGTGTGACTCGTGCATGTGGAATTAACATGAAGAAGTGTTCACGTGGTTTCGTATTCATACCAACAGATGACAACTCAGTGAAAATGAGCCGTCCCGTTTCCTTTCTGGAAAACACAACACCTGAATGTTCAGATGTGTGGATGACGTCTTTGACTGACAAGTACAAAGCCAGACCTGAAACGCCGGAGTTTGAGGAGATGTGTTTGGCTGATTTTGCAGCTACTTGCAGAATTGTCTATGGCAAACAGACGAAAGGTAAAAATGTTTTGCCCCTCCTGAATGAGATGGGATTTGTGCAAAGGCGGAAAGACGATAAGCCTGCTATCATCAGATTTTACCGCCCATCAAAGGAAAAATATCCTGAGAAGTTTTATGGCACGTTACTGAAACTGTACGTTCCCTTCCGATCAGAGCAGGAACTGAAAAGACCGTATTTTCCCACATATGAGTCATTTTACAGTAATGGATGTGTACAACTACCAGGTTGTGATCATCTGGAGAGTGTCCAACACATTGTGAAACGAAACAGAGACAAATATGAGAAAAACAGTGAGGAGATTGAGAATGCTGTTGAGGAGTTTGAGCAGAACAGAGGTGTCATTGATGAATGGTCTAATCTGGCGCCAGAATCTGAAGTTGTGAGGTTGGAGTGTACTGAAGAACTGGAGGCAAGAGAGCCAGATTGTGAAAATGAACAAGATAATGTCCCGGAATACAGTAATCAAGCTAATGCTGCAACAGAAGTCAGAGCCATCAGAGAGCCCCCTGCATTCGACCCCATACTGTTACGCCAAATGTATCAGAATCTGAACCAGAGGCAGGCCTGTGTGTTCTATGCAGTAAGAGAGTGGTGTGTAAAGCGAATCTGTGGCCTAAATCCGCAGCAGTTCTTCTTTTACATCAATGGTGGCGCTGGAACAGGAAAGTCACATTTAATCAAATGCATCTACTCTGAGGCATCTAAGATACTGTGCAATCTGCCGAGACGCGCTGACGAGCCCGACATATCAAACCCAACCGTCCTGTTGACCGCATTCACTGGAACTGCAGCCTTCAACATATCAGGCACGACACTGCACTCATTACTCAAACTTCCGAGAAGCCTAAAACCTCCATTTCAAGGCCTTGGTAACAATTTGGATGAAGTCCGATCTGAACTGCTAAATGCTGAAATCCTCATCATCGACGAAGTGTCCATGGTTTCAAAGCCCCTTTTTTCCTATGTTGATGCGAGACTCAAGCAGATCAAAGGCAGTCAGAGACCATTCGGAGGAATGTCTGTAATAGCTGTTGGAGATTTTTTTCAGCTTCCACCAGTGCGACAGTCCAAGGCCCTCTGTGTGTATGACCCATGTGAGATTGACCTGTGGCAGGAACACTTTCAGATGATCACTCTGACTGAGATTATGCGTCAGAAGGATGATGTTGCCTTTGCAGAGATGCTGAACAGGATCCGTGTGAAAGAAAAGTCAGAGGAGTTGTCCGAGGCAGACAGAGCTTTGTTGTCGCAGGCCGTCACCGAACCAGAACTGTGTCCAACTGATGTGCTACACATTTTTGCAACTAATAAACAAGTTGATTCACACAACTCTGCAATGTTAGCTCTGCGTCATTCTCACATCACCAAGATTGATGCGGATGACTTCAAAAAGGATCCACGGACGGGCAGAATGGCACGACAAGCCAAACCATTTAAAGGAAACAGAAATGAGTTACCAGATACGCTAAACGTAGCTGAAGGTTTTAGAGTCATGCTGACTAGAAACATAGACGTGGCTCAGGGATTGGTGAATGGATCTTTCTCTACGCTTGTCAGGGTAATATCCTCTGAACAAAACGGTGTCGCACACGTCACTATGCTCGGGCTGAAGATGGATGATGAAACAGCTGGAAGGAATTATCGTAATAGAGCAACAGGAGGACCAGACAATCTTGTGTACATCGACAGAGCAGAGGAGAAAATGAAACAGAAAGGAGTGGTACGCAGACAGTTTCCTGTTAAACTCGCTTTTGCTTGCACTATTCATAAGGTTCAAGGTATGACAAGGACATCAGCTGTAGTGTCACTGAAACACATTTTTGAACCTGGCATGGCTTACGTAGCTGTCAGCAGAGTGACCTCTCTCAGCGGACTGCACATTCTGGACATGGATGAGAGTAAAATATATGCCAACCCACAAATCACTGGAGCCCTACAGACCATGAGACAAGTCAATTTGGATGACATGATGCCTCTTCTCAAAATCACACAGGCTATGAACAGACATGACACTCTGACCATTGTTCACCATAACACAGAAGGTTTGCCATGTCATGTGAATGACATCAAGAGCCACCATGAACTGTGTTTAGCAGATGTTTTGTGTCTCACAGAAACTCACCTACAAGGCTCTTTTGTTGCAGACAGTCTCCATTTAGAGGGCTACACTATGTTCAAACGCAACAGACACCTGTCCTACACAAATGCTCCACAGATGGCCAGCAAATGTGGTGGTGGAGTTGCAGTTTATGTGAAAGAGCACATTCAAGTACGTGAAAAACAGTACATACATAATGTCACTGACCTTGAGTTTTTGGCTCTGAAGGTTGAAGCCCCAGTGAGTGCTTTGATTGCAGCTGTGTACAGACCTCCGGACTACAGTGTGACATCATTTCTGTCAAACCTGGGAAGCCTACTGGATTCGTTGGAGATCATGGATTGCCACCCTATCATTGTCTGTGGGGATTTCAACGAGAATCACTTATCCAACGCAAGTAAGCCAATCCTTGAGCTGTTTCAGTCCCGGGGATATGTTCAAGTCATCACTGCTGCCACCACAGATAAGAACACACTACTGGACCTCATTTTCATCTCTAAACCGCAGCATTGTCTCCACTCTGGTGTGATGAGAACGTATTACAGTTATCATAATCCTGTATACTGTGTCATGTCCTTTAACAGTCCATGAAGATGGCAGCAAAGAAAAAAAGGTCTTTACTTAAAGTGAGTCAAAGATGTATTAATAAGTTTGATTTAAAAGACTAAATTATTGAAACCTGCAATGATAAAATACATTATGGTCTAATCATTTAAAGGCATCTTTGTGGCAGTGTACCAGATGTTATTCGCTCCAGCACAGTTGCCAGGTAAAACAAAAATCCACTGAGCCTTATGTTGTGTTTTTTTTCAGGATACCTTATTGTTGAAGGACTCATTTTGTTTGGTAATGTTAAGTTTTGGCAGTATTGGTAATTAATGTGATTGGTCATAATTCTTTTCAGGTCACCATATTATTTTGAGATATATTTACAACATATATTGGGCTGTACATCCCAAGTACAGCCCTAAACATTCAGCAGCTGTGTACAGCATTGTACACAGCTGCTATCATTTACAGTAGCAGAAATACATCAGACAGTGCGTGTTCCATATGTAACACGCACTGTCTGGTGTATTGGTACCTACCAGCTGAAACCCCACATTTACATGCCACCCAATTTCAGGGTGGGTGGACAAGAGACACAGTTCTCCTGCATCCTCTGTGAGGACACCTCCAGCTATGGCCTCACCTTCTTCATCACTGAAGAACGACACAAACCAAGAACATATGCTGCTGCAACAATAAACAATGCTAAAACAATTATTATTATCAGTATGAACAACTTGTCACGCTCGTTTGTGTTTGTACTGTTGATATGACTTCCTGTAATTTATTACTGCTGATACTACAACTGCATTTTGAAACATACTAATAACGGTGTTAATTACTACAACATTTTTGACTCACAATGGTAATATAATTAAATATATTTGTAACCAGGTCACCTGTGTGCATCTTACTTTTTAAAACAGTGAGACCAATGATCAGCTTTTCACGATATCTTACAAAGATCTACACTCCATTTCATTACCTTTCCATTTTCCAGATCATGCCATTGTTTTCATGTACATAATGTCAGGGCTGTTGTTAATTGTAACAGCAGAACACTTTTTGATGGCCAGACTTCTACATTATTACTCAATATGAAAGTTACTTCAGAGACCTCAGACTTTCATTGTTTCAGTAAACTTCAGATCACATACAGTATAAACTAACAATCCATATTTAGGCATTTTCGATGCCTTAATATCATCTTATACTATGTTTTTTGAACATGCTTGTCAATAATGCATTTTGTTTTTTGTTTTCAATGCAAAGCAGTTCAGCCCCCTTCTTTTCACCCAGCATATTTCACATCTCATCTCAGCTAGATTGATGCTTTTTCATTTTATGCAGTGTTTAATGTCTGATAATAATACAAAGTATTTCTTCTTTCAGCCTCTTCAGGCAATTCATTTTAACTTTCATCTTTGACAGTGTTATAGTTCAGCTTTCAGCTTTTCTAACAATGCATTTTAGCTCTTCACTTAATTAGTTGATGAAGTTTAGCTTCTAACTGACAATTTTCTAGATTTTTCAGTAGTGGAGTGTAATGCATTTGAGCTTTAAGATTTTTCATACAATGTCTTTCATATTTCTGCATTTGTGAGTCATCTCTACTTTTTCATTATCAGTTAGAAAATCAGACCTTACAATGTTCTATATCTTTTGTCATTCAACTTTAAAAGCCAACAATTCAGTTTTGCATAAGCTTTTAACTTTTTAAAATAAATTCATACTTATTAAAACAATTTCCACGTTTCCAACTATTCTACTACTACTTCAACTGCATATGCTTTCTTAAGCTATTCATCCAGCTTAGCTTTAGCAATTTAGCTATTCAGCATTCCCACGCATTTTCTGCAGGAATTGCATTTTCTAGTTAGTGGGAATGCTGATTCAGCATTCCCAACTATTGTTATTCTGTTCTTTATATCTTCTTCTTCTTCTTCTTCTTCTTCTTCTTATTATTATTATTATTATTATTATTCCGTACGTTTTTTGGCTCTCCGTAACTTCTGCATACGTTCAGCTATTTAAACCATTCAACTTTTAAAATCTTCAGCTCTTTCAGCAGATGATGGGACTTCAACTTTTTTTCTACTATTTATACTTTTTTAAATATTAAGCTTTTAAGCATTTTATTTTAACATTAAAGTCAATGAGAGCAAGCTTCAAATCCTTCAAATCTTCTTCCGCTGCCAAAAGTGTCAGCTCCTTCATACTTTCACCTACAGACACCAAACAAACTTTAAAATGTTCACAAACAATTCAGCTATTGGGATTCAGATTGATATCTTTTACAGTTTTTGTGAAAAAGCTGTTCAATTTAGTGATATTTTCAGGATTTTGTTGCATTTTAAATTATTATGTCACAGCTTCAGTGCTTAGGCTTTGTAAGAATCATCAGACTTCTTTCTCTATGAATTGCTCTCACACCCACAATTGTAACTTCACATGCACAATTTATACATCAAAACGTAGGTAATTTTGTCTAGTTTCAGCCAATGTGCTCAGTTGTGCTTATACTTTTGGCTCTGTGAGCTTCCAAATGACAAGAGTTCTGATTTTCTCGCCATTCACACCCTACATTAAAAATCCTCTCCAGGTCACAGCGAAATGGACAGCAAACCACTTTTTGAAATCGCCGATGTGCCCACATATTTAATTTTATCCATATAAATTGTACATCATTTTGTTCAGGAAGGCCTTGTGGTCGTCATGTTTACATCATTTCACTGATACCGCTTTTCATTTTGGCAGTATGAGCGTTTGTTTCGGAGGTTGATATGCAATGTCTGTAGATGAATGCCTTGTCTGACAGGACACTTAACCGCAGCTGCAGCTCGTTACAGAGATCAAAGCATGTTTACAAACAGTCATTGGTAGTAACCATAACAACAGATTCACAGACACTAAAGTTAAATACTACAGGTGTGTACACTATGCATGATTGTCTGATGGTGCAGAGGACATGAAAAGCAGTTTTTGTGTGGGAGACCCGGGTTCAAATCCCACTGCTGCACATTAAAATGTAACTCTTTCTGTCTGTCTCTGCTTCTCTTACCCGTCTCTCTTGCTTGCTGTCAGTCTGTCTCTCTCTGTCTCTCTGCTTCTTTTACCAGTCTCTCTCTCTGTCTGTCTGTCTCTGTCTCTTTCTGTCTTGCTGTCTCGCTGTCTGGCTGTCTCTCTTTTCGACTCTCTCTTTCTGTCTGTCTGTCCGTCTGCTTCTCTTACCAGTCTCTCTCTCTCTGTCTGTCTGTACTACTTTTCCAACTATTCTCATCACTTCAACTTGTTCTTACAGATTTAAGCTATTCATCCAGCTTAGCTTTAGCGATTTAGCTATTCAGCATTCCCACGCATTTTCTGCAGGAAATGCATT
Source organism: Gymnocephalus cernua (assembly GCA_023631565.1). Taxonomy (NCBI): domain Eukaryota; kingdom Metazoa; phylum Chordata; class Actinopteri; order Perciformes; family Percidae; genus Gymnocephalus; species Gymnocephalus cernua. Next base: position 1,046,906 of record CM042430.1, read on the forward strand.
TTCTAGTTAATACTGTCTTTCGCCACGATCTGCATGCTGACGCACTGGCCGACAACAGCGCTGCAGATGGGGGAGACACGATAGCACAGTTTACCTCTCACTCAAGTCAGTGCAGGAAATACACTCAGAGCTACGGGAGAAGCTGGAGAGGCATGCCTTTCTACCCACCGAATTAGGCTACCGTAATAAAGTAATGATTAAAAAAGACACAAATGCTTGATCAAGTGCCCAGCACGGCCCGAAGATAGTGGTGGAAAATATCGGCTCGGGTCAGGCTCGGGCAGAGAATCTAAACTCTGTGTGTGTGTGTGTGTGTGTGTGTACTCCTGTTATATTGACTAAAGTGATATTCCACACAAAATGTAAAATTTGAGTATTAAACACTACAGGCTTAAAAAATTACGTTTGAACTTGCTTTGGTACATGGCAGGTAGAGAATCAGGAGGACAAATTGTAAACTCAGTCCAAGCTGCACTTGGTAATATATTAGTTTACATACCATCAAATAAGGAAACTCATGTCTGTCTTGGTTGCTATCACCTTTCCAAGTACATGTCACTATAAAACTGCAATCATACTTTCTGATGTCTCTTTGTTATATTTACATATAGCTATATATTATGAACAAATGAACTCTGCAAGTTATTCAATTCAATTTACTTCATCATATGCAGTGATTGCTGGGAAATACTGTTGTCCGCAGGTGTTAAAGTGCCCATATTATGCTCATTTTCGGGTTCATAATTGTATTTTGATGTTGTACCAGAATAGGTTTACATGGTTTAATTAAAAAAAAAAAAACTATATTTTTGTTGTACAGCATATTGCTGCAGCTCCTCTTTTCACCATCTTTTCCGCCTGTGTTCAGGTCTCTGTTTTAGCAACAGAGTGAGACATCGTACTTCTTTACCATCTATGTAGTGAGTTGCACATGGTCAGTAGCTAGGTAAGGCTCATACCAGATAGCTGTTTGTTTCTCTAACTTCAGTCAGTTACAAGGCAGGATAAGCAAGGAGACTTCTTCTAAACGAGGGCGCACTTCCAACTTTGCGTGGAATACCTGCAGACGACGGACATGTAAGTCGTTCTTTTGGAGATTATGGTGAACTAGTGTGTGTTGTAGCAGTGTTTTGCCAATGAGAACGAGCTAGCATGCTAGCGCTAGCATGCTACGGTTAGCCCGTCATTTTGAACAGCTCACTGGAGACTGAAGGCAGGACACATTCAGAAACCCGTATCTCACTCAAAACAACATGAATGTTTTAGTTTTTTTTCATAATATGGGCACTTTAAAGTGGGATCTGGCAGGTGGGGGAACCATAACATCCAATACACAGCACTTAAAGAACATTCAATTAGTTAATAGTTTAACCACTGTCGTTATTTCCTTCTTCTAAAATAGTGATTAAGAACACCATGAGCAATTGCCAGGAGTTGAGTTTTCATTCATTTAAAACTACATAATGACTCGTTTGGCTTGCTTCTTAAGTTACCATATGACCGGTTACTAACATTTTTTTAGGCATAGACCGATTATCGGCCCTGGACGATTATTTTTATATTTATATTTTTATATTTATTATTTGGCAGTTTACAGATTATCTGTATCGGCGTTTTATTTGCCTGATAACCGATAAAGTTAATTAAATAAAAAGTGCTCTTCTTTGGCTCAGCTACAGCTCTGTCTGTTGCTGTGCTTCGGTTTCACTCACCACTGAGTCTGACTTAATGTCCCGCCCACAACATTATCTGACTATCTTTTACTGGGTATTATGTTGAAAGTTTCTAATTCATTAAGTAATTGCTCAAAGCATTTAAACCACGTTTTGTGTTGGAGTTTGTAACATTCCAAAATCCTAATTTTGACTTTAAGTGCACATTGGTTCCAAATATTGGTTATCGGTTTCATTAACTACTAATAATCAGTATCGATATCGACCTTGAAAAACCAGTATCGGTCAATCCCTACTATTTTTATACTCCGAGTCCGACACAGTCAGTCCACAGTAAAACACACTGGCGCTACATTCACTTTACCGCTGTGAAAACTTGTCACTGTTGGAATCCACTGTTACTGCCATTGTTCTCCATAATTGAGCAAACCTTTTACAGCTAGCAATCAGGTCCGGCTGTAGTCAGTGTTTCATACTTGACTAGATTTTGGGTGGAGTATCACTTTAGCTGACTCATTTTTCAAATATTCATAGACATACTTTTAAAATAATCATTGCTCATTTTTATACAATACAATTTTAATAGACACTTGTACGGTGGCCCTGAAAGCCCAATGCACTGATTTCAATTTTTTTTTATTTTGTCTATTTTCATTTCTGTTGTGGGATATAACTCAGTGTTGAAAGGTATTTTACAATAATATTAACACATTAAAATTTGAAAACTTGCCCATGCAGCTGAGGAATGTTTACTAGTGATGAGCTAAAGAAGAAGCCTCATGAAGCTTTGTGAAGCATATTATTTATTTTCTGAGGCCACTAGGATGGCTTAAGGAATGGCAACTCAGTGTGATTTCAACCCTTTGTTGAACAGAGAGCGACATCTAGTGGGCTTAGAAAATACAGAAACTGGTTCACAAACCTTAATAATGCTTCATTTGGCCATCACTGTGTACAGTACCTTTACAAGATTTTTAGGATTCTTGCCATCCTTGCACACAGCTCCTAACGAAACACAGAGCTTTCCTCCATGAATTACACATCACAGTGTTTGGGCCTACAAAACACCTTTAGCACATGTTTATATGAGACATGCAGCATTGCTTGTACAAGGTTATCGACTCAAGCACGTTGATCATTTGGATTTCTAAAAGTGAAAATCAAAAGGACAAGATGCCATTGTATGGGATTTAGATCACATATATCCTGATTAGTTCTTTTAGCGCACTTGGCCCTGAATGGTGACATGAATCACTGTTACTGCTTCACTGACTTACTGCTCTCCCCCATTTGATCAATTCAAGGGTTGGAGAAGTTGGAAGCCCGTGGGGTACGTCTCCCCACCCTTAAACCAATCCTGGTTCCAGTTGGCGGGCCTCCCCCAACTTCCTGGGCCTGCAGAATCCTGAAGGCCTCTCTCAGATTCTGAGCTCGGACCTCCTTGCTCTGGATCTCCTCTACAACTCGACTAGGGAACCAGCCCCTTTCGCCATCATGGAGCCTTTCACCCATCATCCAGCCTGTGATACAGAAGACACAGAATGGCCATGAAGATGGAAAGAGAAGACAATGCACAAGTCACTGACATTTTAATTATTTATTTATTTTACAAGGAGAACAAACGGGATATTAGAACAGATTTGTGCCTCTACACACCATCGTCTGTTCTCTCTAGGAGGTTCAAAACATCAGCCATCTCAATGGAGAGTTCATCTGGCTCCTGAGACGAGTACGACTGAATACACTGCACCTGTGGAGAGTCTGAAAAACATCACAGATAGTTTGAGTTCACATCTCCACGTCTGCATGCTGAGGACTGTACACAATGGTGGTGTGATATTGTGTCTCACCTGGTTGGTGGGCACTAGTAGACATAAAGCGTGTGCGTCGGTTAGGAGTGAGAGCACACATCCATCGAAGCTTATCACTCCTGTTTACAGAATGCCATTGATGAGTAACCATGAAGATACATTTTTGTCTAGCAATATACCCTCTAAATTAAAATCTCACCCTATCATATCCAACCTCTGTAATGTTTGGAAGAAGGTCTCTAAAGCTTGTAATATCAATATCTATCTTAATTCTGAATCCTGTATTTGGAATAACCTAAAGTTACATATTAATAAACACCCTTTTTTATGGAAATATTGTTTAGAAAAAAGGAATTACAACCAGTTTGCGATTTTTGAAAAAAGCAGAGGGGGGGATGTTTTTTGATCATGCACAACAAAACAAAACATGCAAGAATGAAATCGCCCTTTCAATACCATGAATATAGAGCCACTCTGCCAGCCATGCCAAAACACTTATTTATCAACTTCAATATTCAATGAGAAATAATCTCAAAATGAAATAGCACAACGTGTTGTCAACATAAAACACAGCACGTTCACTTCACTGCGAAAACACTTTCACCCAGGAAAACCTCGTTCGTTCCTCGGATTCCAAACCACGATTTTTTTTTCCAAATTTAACTGTCATAGCCGCATGACGCTTACTTTTTCTGGTTAAAGGTACAATATGTAACATTTCTGCATTAAAATATCTAAAAACGAACATACCTATGTTATATATTTTTTTGAGTTGTGTAGTTACACTCTCACAAATGTTTCCACCAAACTTCAAACCCAGAGAAATCTGTTATTTTATTTTCAGACACGGCACGTTTCCTTTCCTTCCTAGTTGCCCGTCAGTGGCGTCATATAACCTTTCACCCTCTAGTTACTTGTAACTTCCTTCAAAACACGAGCACCCAGATGATACGTTTGAATGTAATTGTAAATCATACAATATCACAGAAAAAAATACTCCTAACCATAATACTGCTTTTTCTGCCACACAGCATCATTTTGTGATTGATAACATGCCACTTTGCAACACAGTAATACAGCAGATGTCTTATTTATTGATACATATCAATATCGATCCAGTTTAACATAACTACAATGTGTTGGTTGACAAGTAGCTAACGTTAATGCTAGCTAGCTAATGCTTGGTGGATAACATTATAGGGTTACCACATCGTTCAACACACTCATAAAGTTATTAGTAGCATCATTGTTTTCACCATGGATAAAAGCAGCGCTGGGCTAACCCACGAATGAGTTTACCAGTAATGTTAACGTTAGCTGTATAGATAAGATGACTAATCTAATGCTAATTTAGCCAGCTAGCACCCGGTCTGTCTGCCTGGGATAACAGCTGACAACAGCCGGGACATGTAGCAATAGCCAGTTACCGTTAGCCCATAGCCAGCCAACAGACAGCCACCATTACAGCAATCCATACAGTATAAGTACTATACAGCACTTAACTCCGGTGCCGAGTGCTTACGACACTAACGGCAGTTTAATGAAGCGTCGGGAAACAGACCATATCAGACCCAGACCTACAACCCCAAATCAGAAGAAGTTGGGACAGTATGGAAAACACAAATAAAAAAAGAAAGTAGTGATTTCTAAATGTACTTTGACTTGTATTTCATTGCAGACAATACAACAGCACATAATTTAATGTGTTCCTCAAAACAAAATTCCTATTTTGGTTCTTGCAACACATTTCAAAAAAAGTTGGAACAGTAAAGCATTTACCACTTTGTAATGTTGCCATTCCTATTCACAACACTCAAAGGACGTTTAGGGACTGAAGACACCAAGTGATGAAGTGTTTCAGGTGTAATTTTGTCCCATTCTTGCTGCAAACAAGTCTTAAGGTGGGCAACAGTACAGGGTCTTCGTTGTCGCATTTTGCGCTTCAAAATGTGCCACACATTCTCTATTGGAGACAGGTCGGGACTGCAGGCAGGCCAGTCAAGTACCCGTATCCTCTTCCTCCGCAGCCAGGACTTTGTAATGTGTGCATCTTATCTTGTTGAAATATGCATGGACGTCCCTGGAAAAGATGTCTTCTTGAAGGCAGCATATTGTGCTCCAAAATCTCTATGTACTTTTCAGCATTAATGGTGCCATCACAGAAGTGCAAGTTACCTTTGCCAAGGGCACTGACACAACCCCATACCATGACAGACCCTGGCTTTTGGACTTGTTGCTGGTAACAGTCTCGATGATCCTTTTCTTCTTTGGTCCGGAGCACACGGCGTCTATTTCTCCCAAAAAATACCTGAAATACTAATTCATCTGACCACACGTTTCCACTGTGTGATGGCAGATGCCTCCGAGCCCAGAGAAGTCGATGGCGCTTCTGGACACTGTTAACATAGGGCTTCCTTTTGGCACAGTACAGTTTTAACTGGCATTTGTGGCTGTAACTACATATTGTGGTACTTGACAAAGGTTTGCCAAAGTAGTCCAGAGCCCATGTGGTGATATCGCTTATAGATGAATGACGATTCTTGATGCAGTGCCGCCTGAGGGATTGGAGATCACGGTTGTTCAGCTTAAGCTTGTGCCCTTGTCCTTTACGCACTGATATTCCTCCTCATTCCTTGAATCTTTTAATTATGTTATGCACTGTTGAAGGTGAAATAAGCAAATGTCTTCCTATCTTTCTTTGAGGAACATTGTTTTTAAATATTTCAATAATTTTCTCACGTATTTGTTGGCAAACTGGCGATCCTCGGCCCATCTTTGCTCCTAAAGGACTAGACCTTTCTTGGATGCTGCTTTTGTACCAAATCATAATTACAATCACCTGTTGACATCACCGGTTTCAAATCACATCATTATTTAACCAATTTACCTGATTAATAGCCCTTAATTGCTCCTGTCCCAACCTTTTTTGGAATGTGTTGCAGGTCTGAATGACAGGAAAGGATGTATATTTACAAATGAAATTAAGTTGACCAGACAAAACATGAAATATTTTGTGTTCACATTGTTTGCAATGAAATACAAGTCAAAGTACATTTAGAAATCACTACTTTCTTTTTTTATTTGTGTTTTTCATACTGTCCCAACTTTTTCTGATTTGGGGTTGTAGATCCTAGTCGCAACACCAGCCATCCATAGCTAATGTTAGCTAGCTAGTCTCCGTTAGCACTAGCTACCGGTGTTCGTGCCGAAAATCTCCTCCCTGCCGAATTTCTCACCCCTTCGCGTTTAGCTGTCTGTACAGTTAGCTAAATTAACCCGACAAGCACCAAAACGAATAGTTAAGATTAAAGACAAGTGAAGGGGCAGATCATTCCGGGCAGCTTGGAGATGTTCTGCTGCTGCACATCGGCCATCGGCCGTCCTCGCCGTCCCGGCCGGAGATTCCCCCAGCAATCCCACCCACACCTGTCTCTCAGGCTCGTTGAGTAGCTAGCTAGCGTTACAACAAACCCCATCCACCCTGGTGGACCATCCAAAAGGTGACAGTGACATGTGAAATATATTGTGATAGTCACTGTGTTTTAGCTGCTGGCTAACGTTAGCTTGCTGGCTCACTAGCTAGCTAACTGGTGAAAAACGTAATTATGTTGGGGAAAATGCAGCTATGTCATTAGAATGACATGAATGAACGTTACTAAACGTAAAGTGAATACATTTGAATGGGTAAACGTGTCCGTGAACAGACGCATTCTAATCATTGACATAGAAGAAGATTCTAATCAGCGAAGGTGTTTACAACTCCCATAAATCCACGCAACCAACATCATCAAAAGTCCGTGTTTACAATCCATTGTTTTGGTTGAGAGACCCCTAGTGGCAGAAAGTTACATATTGTACGTTTAACTCAACACCACGGCCCCTGAAAGGACTGTCATCTGGCGGTGCCAGCCATTGGTGGCTAAACAACTGCCACTGGTAGCCGGCGTCCCGGAGCTCTGTAGGAGCTAAATACAACCAGTAACTGCCACTAGGATTTTTTCATTCTATTGCACTAAAGAAGGGTACACACATTACCCTTTTATGTGTATTCTCTACAGAAATATTTACATGACTTACACAGATTGCTTTTTCATTAAATTGCTTTCTGAACAGAGTTTTTTTGTGATTGTTGTGGGCAAAAATCCTTGATTATGCTGCACGATATTTATGCAAAAACTGCGGGAACTTGCAAAAACTGCGGGAACTTGCAAAAACTGCGGGAACTTGCAAAAACTGCGGGAACTTGCAAAAACTGCGGTTTGAAGAAAAAGAGAAAAATCACTGATTCCCCCAACACCGTGTTATCACTAGGTGAAATTACGTCACTTCATAACGTTCCCATGGCAACACAGGAAAATGGCTGCTCTTGTGTGAAGTAAACGCAACATTTTTCAACTTTCTGCTAAGATATATGTGACTTTTTTGCAACGAAAATGCGGGGATTATGAAATCATGCAAGCCAAGCATATTTTGCGGCGTATTTGAAAAAATGCGGCCCCCACATAAATATGCGGACTTTGGCTGATTATGCATTGAATTCTGCGATCACATAATCGCGTTTTTCTGGAGGGATTGGCTACAGTGCATAGTTTCTGTCGCCCCCATGAGGAATTCTAAGTAATGACAACAACACTGTTGTTGCATCCACAAGACACAAGCCTTCCGTAACCGCGCCCCCACACCTCCTCCACGCATTTGCTAGTAGCCAAGGAGGACATGCAGGATTAAAAAACATGATGGACTCTTCAGAAGAGGTAATTATCTTCACCCGAGTTTCTGCGCGTGAAAGTCGCCGGACGACAACAATTTCTAAACACAGCCATACAGAGAAAGTTTTGTGGAGCTGATAGTCTTAATTAGCTTTGTATCAACTCATTTGGCAATGGCTTGAATGAAACGGATGTTCATTAATATAAAAAGTTACGCACTAAAGCTTTAAGCTTCCTGCTAAAATCACATATCTACTATCACAAAACGCCATGGTTAGCCAGTTTGTTTTCATAAACAAACCCATCCAGAGTTTGCTTGGAAGCAGAGTGAGGCCCATCTCTTAATGCAATTTTTTCATTTTCTCTCATTATCCTTACCAACATCTCATTTGCAACCGCTATGTGAACCATAAGCTGATTGTGCTTCAGATACTCACATACTGCAGGTCTTGAGCATGTAGCTGACTGGACGCTCCTCTTGGTTCTCCAGCAGTTTAAGATTAAAGACATTGGCCAGTAGCTGGCCCTGGTCTTCAAGATCTTCAGTCCTCAACATGGCCCGTGTGCATGAATCAAGAACCTGGAACTTCTCCCCACTGACAACAATTTGACTAAATTAACATTCACTGAATGTAAACATTCACTCAGTTTGTGGTGTTGTTGAATTATATTGCATTATTCTGACCCACACCACAAATTGTCAGTTTAGAGGGTAGTTCATACAAAAAAATATTCTAGCTTGATCTCACTAATCTGATGCAAAAAATTGCCTTTAAAGGGTAACTGTGTTTTTTCAATCTGGACCCTATTTTCCCATGTTGTGTCACTGATGGGAACAACGACCTTTGGAATTTGTCCAGTATTAAACAAGATCTGCAGCCAAACAAGCTGCAATGTTACTTTAATGGGCATTGTGCACCTTCAATTTACGTCCCCAAAATTGCTTGTTTTGCCACTGACATGCTCAGATTATTATTCTAAGTGTCTGATAACATTATAGAAAGAATCCCTACAGAGATAGACCTTTTTATTAAAGAGTAAGATCCTTTTTGTTTAACAAAAACATCCCTGCAACGCTATCGCTATATGTGTGTGTGTGTGTGTGTGTGTGTGTGTGTGTGTGTGTGTGTGTGTGTGTGTGTGTGTGTGTGTGTGTGTGTGTGTGTGTGTGTGTGTACTGTTATATTGACTAAAGTGATTTCCACACAAAATGTATCCTTTGAGTATTAAACACATAGGCTTAAAAAATTACTGTTTGAACTTGCTTGGGTACATAGCAGGTAGAAAATCAGGAGGACTGTTTGGGACAGTGTGCAAATTGTAAACTCACTCCACTGTGTGTGTGTGTGTGTGTGTGTGTGTGTGTGTGTGTGTGTGTGTGTGTGTGTGTGTGTGTGTGTGTGTGTGTGTGTGTGTGTGTGTGTGTGTGAGAGAGTTCTAACTAATAAATATATTCCAAAATAAGCTTGTAACATGATTTATTGGGAAAAACCAAGCAATTATGTAAAATCAGATATTCAGCACTCCCTTATAGCCCAAATAAAATGCCCCTTTGTTTTATAACCACATTTTCCACCACTGCAATGATTCGACTGAGATTGGAAGTCAAATTAGGCTCCTTAGATCGAATTGTCGAATACTCACCCCTAAATGCAATACAGTTCAACAACACCACATACTACATCATCCATCATAAAGTTAAATCAACCCCTCTCTTAAACAGTTCTAACACAAACTGCACATTAGAACCTGCTTGAAAGGAGGGTTTATTGCAGAACTGTTGTATTAAGCGTCAGTTATACTAGCGCTTCCAAAAGTGTGCGCGGAAATTGTGACGTCACGGGACTGCCGTGAGTATATATACTCGCGCGTGGTGGTCGCGACACTAGTTGCAGTCTTCTCCTGAACAGCGGTATCTGTCACTGCGCGATGTGAGTCTCAACGCGATCTGAGTCGCGTCGAGTTGCGCATGCTCAGATTTAAACAATTTACGGCATAACGACAATAACGGAAGATGGGAACAGCAATAATCGAAGATATGGAAGATGGAAATGGAAGTAATGTATTATTTAGCGTAAAGCATCACATGTTCACGGCATGATCCCTCACGTCAGTTAATAAAAAATAAAAAAGTAAGTGAAAATGGAGCTACATGACCAAGTTTGTTCACTGCTGGCTACAAGTTAGCAATCAAACACAACAACGGCTGTTATTTGAATGGTGTTATGAGCTAACGTTAGCAATCAAACAATCATAGATAGCATTTGATAACTAAAACGTTTTTGAAATGATTTCCACCTTCTATATCTTCGATTATTGCTGTTCCCATCTTCCGTTATTGTCGTTATGCCGTAAATTGTTTAAATCTGAGCATGCGCAACTCGACGCGACTCAGATCGCGTTGAGACTCAGATCGCGCAGTGACAGTGGCGCTAAGGAGCAAAGGCTACCGATGTTTTACTTTCTAAGGACTAGAAGAAGAAGAAAAAGATAAACAACGGCAGAATAGGCAGCAACAGTGCCATCAATGCTTCGATTTGATTCAATGAGCTACTTGATGGGATCAAGCCTTTCATTCACAAAAAAAGAACTCATCTTAACCCAGTAAGTTTACAAGAGAGAATTGCAGTCAGTCGGCGAGTCCTGGCATCCGGTTTCCCAGGAGCTCGTTCAGGCTTCCTGTTTCCGGTTTGTCGAGCGGCGCTGAAAAAAATAGACTGGCCCTCCGCTCGCGCGCTGAAAATCTAACGCGGCGGCCGGAAATTACGTCATTTTGATGTCACGAATGCACGCGCCACCTCCAACGCGTCAGGCATAAATGAGCCATTAGTTTTAATGTACCAAATAAATGGGTAACTGAGTGTTTCGCAATGAGAATACATTGGCAAATGCTTACCTTGAGCTGCGTTTAGTGACCAGCAGCAGATTGTTAAAAAGGAACAAGTAGACCGGTTGGTAGAGCTTACGACTCCGCATGGTCCTAGTACTCTTCGGTCCAGCCATCAGCTGCACTTCACCCTTCTTTAGCAACCAGCGCGAGTGGGAAATGATGGGCACAGACTGCAGAGGACAAAAGGTAGAGGTTCACTGTTATGTTCATAAATTTCCTATACAAACTACATTTTATAGTTCCTGCACAGTGCAGTTGTGATGATTTAGTTTGTACGTCATTTGGTCCATTTAGACATTAAAGAAACTCTGTAGTGACTTGTTAGAGAGCCTGCCCATAATCACAGAGTCAAATAAGTTCTGATCTGTGAAATAGGGCTGCCACTAATGATTATTTTCATTGTCGTTAAAACTGTCGATTATTTTCTCTATTAATCGATTAGTTGTTTGGTCTATGAAAAAATGGTCAAAAATGGCGATCAGTTTTTCCAAAACCCAAATGTCTTGTTTTGTTCAAAACATCTCAAAAAAGATCTTCAGTTTACTAGAGGAGCGAAGAAACTAAAACATATTCATATTTAAAAGCTGGAATCAGAGAATGTATTAAATTATTAATCGCTTATCAAAATAATTGCCGATTAATTTAATAATTGACAACTGATCGATTTATTGATTAATCTTTGCAGCTCTACAGTGAAAACAGTGTTGGGGTTGGTTAGTGAGTGTGACAGTGCAGCATCCACATTTAAGACATGTTCCTGTGGCTATTTCTCCACAAGTGAATAGAGTCAGAGTGGTTGCTCTGGTCCTAAGCAACTGTTGATCTCAGCAATCCTTTATGAATTTCAGAGGGATTGTATAATCCCATTATTCTGTCATTCTGCAAATTTTAAAAGTCTGTTAAAACTGAAAACCATGAGCTAGCACATTTTATCAAAAGAAATCCACATGATGACCACAATTAGACAGTTTATCACTATCAGCACTATTTCCAGTGGCAAATGGCTGCTATTAGTAACACAGTAACACTATAACACAGGGCTCTTGTGCTCATATAGCACATGCATCTTTGCCAAAGACAGTATATAAAATGGACCAACAGATCCCGTTGCTCTGGACGGAGACCAGTGAAGTCTATTAGAAGCACTTTTCAGTTAGGCTCGAGCGTTACTGCGCAGCTGCAATCTGAGCTTGTCGAGGTAGATGTGACGTGAGCAACGTGTCTGAACGTTGTAAGTCTTCTGGTAGCTGTGCCAAGAGAAATCTCACTCATTCCCAATCTTGCAGAGAGAGATAACATAGGCACAGGCTAATTATTGCTAACTAAAATGATAGTTAACATTAGTAATTAAACTAAACAGCTAATGTATGTCGAAACTGCCTGCGAACTTCTCCTGTACTATACGGTAATTCCTCTACTATGCGACAGTAGGTCGCTTGGTTATGACACAATTGCTAGCCTATTTTTACAAAAACGTCTGCTACGGAGCCATAACGTGAGATACAAGGTAATGGAGCCTTTTATACATTGTTGTGTTTCTTTAGAAATAAACAGTGGTCAAATGAAGTCTTTAAACACTTTAGATGTAAAGTTATTCGCTGTCAAAGTGATGCCAAAATGAATGGCAGTCAATGGAATGCTAACGGGGGGTGAGAGTCTGGTAGCATTAAAATGGCGTGATAAGAGGCTTCACTCTGTGGAGAGAAGCCTGCCCCCTTGATCTTTGCCTCTCTCCATATGACAAACCACTGCCTAGTTATTAGTGATGGCCAAACAAACCATTAGTTGTATTTGTTGAGCCCACTAGATGGCTCTCTTGGTTTAAAGAAAAACTTCATCAAGTACCACGTCTTCAGACCAAACAGCATACGCTCTTTGGCGCTTTAACAAACGGCACTACAGCCCTCTATTGATCACAACATGCATTAGCAGGTGCAACAGTCTCCACAAAATACATTCCCTCTTAAATTTAAACTACTCAGGAGTTCACTGTGACCCAAAATATTGTGGGATACAGATGACTACAAATGATTAACCACATGTCTAAAACAGGGCCAAAGAAAGCCAGATTTCTCAGCTACATTTCTCAAACCTTTGAAATGGGACTTATTTACTTATGACGAGTCTTCAAATCCAGACTTGAAGAACGTGGTCTCTTAATTGGGACCACTGATGGGCAGTAACGCGTTAGAAGTAACATGTTACTGTAGTCTGATTACTTTTTTCAAGTAACGCCTAGAGTAAGGCGTTACAATTGCAAAAACAGTTTCTTTCGTGAGACTGTCTCTTGAGTGACAATGACGTATGAGCGCCGCGACATCAGTGTAAACACCAACATGTGTAGTGTTGAACAAGAGACAACATGGAGAGAGCAGGATCATGCAGCATTTAATGCTTGGATGTACCAACATTACTTTGAGTTTGACTTGGTTAAAGGTGACAAAAACATCAGCGTCCGCTGTACACTCTGTGTGGGAAGAAAGCTTTTATCTACAGCGAAAAATTCCACCTCAAATCTGAGCAAGCACCTAGCAAGCCGGCACAGGAATGTGAAACTCTCTGAAAAAAAACCTGAACCCCCCAACTGACATGACCGCTGGGGCTACATCCAGTTCCACCGGGTGAACCTCCGAGGGCCCCTCTCCTGCTAAACAGGTGAAAATAGACTTAAAAGCGACAGCACTTAGTGCCGCTGAACTGAAGAAGCTCGTCGCTAGCTATATTGTCAGGACATGCTGCCAATTTATTAGGCTGAAAGGTCTATTGCTTTATAGCATATTCAGGTCATGCATCATGTTTTTGAAAAGTAACTTATTAAAGTAACTAGTAAAATAACTAATTACTTTTGAAAATAAGTAATCAGTAAAGTAACTGATTACTTTCTTGGAGAAGTAATCAGTAACTAATTACTATTTCCAAGTAACTTGACCAACACTGATTGGGACACAGCGATGGTCTGAATGAATCCCCTTAATCCTGAACACCATTATTGTATTGCACTGCTCGATTGTTACTAACAGATTTTGCTGACTTTCTCCTTCCACTTTGTTACAGCTACATCAGCAAGGAAAAAGCTTCATTGCATTCAAAATGCAAGACAATAAGACTTAGATTACCTTGGATTTGAACTCCAGTGTTTTCTCAATGCTGATTAGCTCCTCAGTGCGACTCATTTTTCGCACCCCCTCGTTACACTCTTTCACAATCTGAGGAAGACATAGACATACACCATCAATCCATAACCTTAGAACATCATGTGATATTGTTTTCTATTCTTTATCTCTTACATTTGGCTCTTATTGTTATGGAATGTATGCTTTTTTCAATACTAAAACTGGTAAAAAAAAAAAAAAAACATTTGCTGTATTTCTGCAACTCTGGAACTCAGTTCCTAGAGAACCCTGGCTGCACTTGTAATTCATGCTAGGAAGCCTGGCCTTGGTGCAGGGCTGGCTGTTGAAAAGCTAGCAAGATTTAGCATCTCCTCAGGGCTCTGGGTTCAGGGCCCTATTGCCCTTGGGGTTCTAACCGACACACAGACCTGCCTTCAGAGCAGAGTAGAGAAAGGACTGCAATTTTACTCATCAAATACTAAGTTACTAAATAACTAAATAACGCGACAGGGGCAACTTTTGATGAGTTTTCTCCTCCATTCTCCAGTAGACAGATTGCAGATTGGGCTCAGACTCGTACACAAAGGGTTATAGTTTCCCATTTCCCCGCTTCCCATTTATTTCTATGGGAGCAGCCGTGCAATGCATTCTGGTAGCGTCACAGGGACTTTGGAGAAGCGGGGCGCCGAGTTGCTCATTTGCACAACTTTATGAGGAGCGGCCGGCTTGGCTCACTGCCTCTCAAAAGCTGACGAAAATCTTTTAAACTGACCTTTGTCGATCTGAAATGTAAACAGATTCAGCAACTGCATGGCCTCTTTCTCGTTTAAAATGTTTACAGAAACACATTTCGCTAAACTATTTTCATAAAATACGAGATTGTATTCCGAACTAGTCGCCATTATGGTCAGTTTTGAAATTCGGGAGCAGCCAGCCACACGTGACTCATTCGTCCAATCAGCTGCAGCCATAGCCATAGTAGGAGGGCGGAAACAGTTTTCTTTGCTTGTCAGTGGTCAGTGAAGAGAAACTAGTGGCAAGACCACTAGCGTGCAATGCCGGGAAGCGGGGCAATCCCATCCGTGAAAACAACGCGCATATGGACATGTACCATCAGAGTACACACAGCAAGGCAAGGAGGCATTTCATTGGTTCTTTTAAGGGTGCTCCGATCAGGATTTTTGGGGCCGACCACCGATCACCGATTGCTGGAAGACGTATCGGCCGATACCGATCACCGATTTATGAACTGAAAATTACACCATTACGTAACAGTCACACATGTTTAGAGAATGTATCAGTAATTACTGATTTGTTTGGCTTTCTGTCCTAGCTCAAAATCTAAAAAATGTCCTTTCAATCACTGACATTTCTTCAGCACACACACACACACACACACACACACACACACACACACACACATAGTCACACACCCGCAAATGTCTTTGGAGCTTTCCGCCTCCTGGTATTTCCTTGGCACACACGTTGCAAATCGCTAATGGAGCTCAGCGTAAATTCTTTCAGGAAGACTTCAAACTCATGTTTACATCACTCCTAATTGATCAGCTGTTCCTAGGCTGTCGTCGTCAGTGGCAATCAGGTTCAGCTGGTTCAGTTAAACCAATCAGAGACAGCCATGTATTGCAAGCCAATCACAGCATGGCATCTTGTTTAAATCCCCTCTCTCCTTTCCGGTTGTCAGTTGTCATTTCAGGTTTTGAGTGCGTGGATACGTAGGCCTACACTTCAGAATTTCTTGTGTTTGCAGTTGTTGGTAATGTCAGGGAAAACTTTCTCGCACTCATTCCTGTGTCTAGCTGCATTTGCCTGCTCAGGTGGCTACACCGGGCTACAAACGGTAGTGACTTGGCGGCGCTAGTTGCAGTTCCTGGGTTACTCACTCACGCTGCACTTCGTGGTGATGGGTTTCAGTCGTCAGCGGCTAATCGCCGCCGATCGCCGCACAACCTTGCTCCGACCTGCACAGTCCTGGATTCAGCCACCCGACAAGCCGTCAGCGCGGTACGCGACTTCAGATGGTTACAACACGGCAGGTGACCCGGCACGTTTCTGTCAGCTGGAACTTCCTCACTAAGTTAAGCTGTCTTATCAGGCTGCATTTGATTCATGAATGTTGCCGCCCTACGTAAGTGTGGATCGGGCTGCCATGATTTATGTTTAAGCAAGCCCCAGGAAGAGCCATGTTTAACCGTGGATTTCCACCGCCTGCGTAACTGCTGCGGAACGGTTCCGCTGCAGAACGGCTCCGTGGTCCGCCGTCCGTCAATACCCACCGGATCCGGAGTTGTTGCGGAACGGCTGCGGCCAGGACTGACAGCTGTAGTCACAAGGACCCACTAGATCTCGCGAATTCACGCAGAATAGAACCACAAGACCACCAACAGTTTGTTTCTATTCCGAGGAGTAGAGGAAACAACTCCGTGCTGTGTTTTCAAGGTGTAGTGAAGGGAAATATGATCCGCCGTGAGCACGGTGTATTTTATTTTGAAAATCAACCGGATGTTTTATTTTGTTTCTGTGCTCGACTTCCTGTCCCGCACTATCTGCCTTGTGCTAAATTGCTGCGGAGCTCTCCGCCGTCCGGCAAAAATAGAAGCTCTGCGTATCTGATCCGCAGGGCTGCGGACCCCCGGAGCTGTGCCGGAGTCGGAACGCAGACGTTATGCAGCTGGTGGAAATACACACATTGACTAGAATGGAAACCGATTGACTCTGCCGACGTTCCGGAGCCGTTCCGCAGCAGTTACGCAGGCGGTGGAAATCACCGGTTAGGCTACCATGGGCTTAGCGGGTAGGGGTGGTACTGCACTCCATAGCCCAGAGAATATTCCCATAGACTGTGCATGGCGGGGGAAACGTCTATGTGTCAGCGGATAATTTGTTTCGGGGTATATATACATACCTGCACGAACAAATAAGGTCATTGTTTAAAACTTCTCGTTTTTAACATTTTATCATAGTAGCGTATCCAGATTTATTATAATAGGCATGATGATAAGCGACCAGTTAGGCACTACTGGTGTTTTTAGAGGGCATTTTAAGCATGATGCTTCTAAAAGACATGCATTAGCACGCTCTAACGTCTCAAATAACGAAATTCTTATATAATGGAAACAAAGTTATACATATATAAATGGTACATGTGGTGC
This sequence comes from Gymnocephalus cernua, assembly GCA_023631565.1. NCBI lineage: Eukaryota > Metazoa > Chordata > Actinopteri > Perciformes > Percidae > Gymnocephalus > Gymnocephalus cernua. The sequence continues at coordinate 1,064,272 of CM042430.1, forward strand.
ACATTAAGTAGTTTACGTTTTTATTGTTTCTATGACTTTGCCTGTTCTGTTACTTTGTAAACCTTTAGCGGTTCACTCCATCTAATTTCGGGGGTATGGCAGAGAACAGCTCCTTTAGTACCATGCACAATATTTATATACTAGCGACAGTTTCCAAGGTGGTGTCACGTGTTGTCAATTGATGTTGATAGGCTACTTGGTTTGCTGATTGTTTCTATGACAGTCGTTTATGGTGGATAAATGCTCTGCCAGGAAATTCTTAAATAGTCTGGTAAAGGGTATATTCATGGTATCAAGTGGTATATTCAATTCATTATTCACAAATAGTCCGAATGTATGTTTCATATGTATGCTCACATAAGTACACAGCAGATGCTCTCGGTTGCACAGCGACTGGGGGCAGTCATGCAGCTAGTTTTGCCAAGCGCAACATATTAAAGGAGGAAGGGTAGCCTACTCATCCCGACCGTGTGAACGTGGTGGTCGGAGAGGCAGCATAATCATGGGACAGACCGTTTCCAGGTGGCATGTTATATCTTGTTCATTGTTTCTGCTGCTTGCATGGCCTGGCTGTTTACTTCGTGCTTGGTGCTCATTCGTGGCAAGTGGCATATATTCATGGTATCTGGTAAGGGGTTATATTCATGGTATCTGGTAAGTGGTATATTTAAGGTGTCTGGTAGGCCTAAGTGGCATATTTAAGATATCTGGTAAGCGGTTTAGCAATACAAAGTTTGTAAAAGCATTTTATTTGTTTTGGTTATAGGGAACATATTGTCCACTTGTTTCCTTATCGTGCTTTTGTGGACGTTTATCTAGGTGGGAACTTTTTGAACGGAAACAGAAGGGGTTGTTGATTATTTTGAGTCTTAGGCTAGCCACTTTAGATTCTCAATCCTATCTGCGTTTATTGTGTACCTTGACATAATTTCATCATTGACGGCTATTGCCAATTAATTGAGACTGACTTGTCTTATCAAACGGATTGCAAGCACTTCATCTATCATAGCTAGTTCACCAACTGATCTCAGTAATCTACTGCAAGGTGCTTGATTTTTTTACTTGTTCATGAGTGCACTTGCTTTTATTCGTACCTCATTAGTTTTGGGGGTTTCCCTATATATTATGGTGCGTTCTTTTTGCCTCGGAGGTCGCAACTGGGAATGACGTCACACACAAGTTGAATGCGTTCTTTTTGCAAGTCGGATTTTCATTGTTTTCATTAGCTCTAGCCAAGTTAGCCATTTTTAGCAATGCCAGTTTAAACAATGTATACGCTGTTTTTTTGTGACAACACAGAAGACAGCGCTGCGTGTACGACTGATTTAGTGTGACACAAATAACACAGAAGTGCTTATAACTATGTTACTACAGCTTTCACAACTGACGATACAGGGGGCAGCCATGTTGGATTTTCAGCTCGGGTACCTCGGTGGATGTACGAGTTCCGAACTCGTAAATACGAGGTCAGGGGGCGTGTTTACGGCTTTGACCTCGTAAAATACGAGTTGCGAGGCAAAAAGAACGCACCATTAGATGGCGGTAGTGCATCTTACTTGGCTAGCGGCGGTTTTTATCATTATCTTAGCATGTTTAATGCAAACTCATCTGTGCAGCAGGTTGAACAGGTTTCCATCGCTGCATTACGTTTAACAGTATTTCTGGTACTCATCATGTTCGACGTCATCCGCATTGAGCACGTTTTACATGTCATTGCAGCGTGTTTAACCTGTTTTCTCATAGCATGGTTAGACTGACTTCTTATTGGAGCATGCTCTATGTAACCCATTTTATTGCATCATTTATATGGGATGTTATCTTATAGGTTTGAACTAGCCTAACTCATGCATCTGGCCTTCATTCAATTCATACTGCTTAAAATCTAACATTCTTAATACGGAGGCACTGTTTTGTTGCTGAGCAGACACTTTGTCCTGCTCATTTAAATCTGTTGTATTAATTTCTATTCTCATATTGGCTCTCTCGCAGTTTACTCTTAATCTGGGATTTCCCTGGGAATTAAAACTTGTCCTCATCCAAGCTAGTATATTGTCTTCAGCATTATTTGGGTCATTCATTTTGAATAATTATTTATTTTTAGTACAGGGCCTGCTATTACTACTGCAATCAATGTGTCCATCGCCCAAGTTGTACAGTTAATAACCCAGCAAACCGGGCTATATGCCTAGGTAAGGATTGTATAATTAATTAACTAGCTACAAGCAAAGTTAAAGCTAACAAGCTAAGCTAACAACAAGCAAAGCTAGTAGCCAACAAGCTACTAGCTAAAAAAGTTAACAAGCTAACTACAAAGCTAACAAGCTCATAGCTAACAAGCTAGCTACAAGCATACTAGCAAGCTAATAAGCAAGCAGCAGCAAGCTAACTAGCTAATAAATATGCTAACAAGCTAATTGGCTAACAAGCAAAGCTAACAAGCAAAGCTTATAAACTAACAAGCTAGCAAGCAAGACAGCTAACAAGCAAGCAAACAGAAATGCAAACAAACAAACAAAATTTTCAGATCTCTAATCATAAGCTGGTAAATATGCATATAACTGGTGGTGGTGTTTTGCTTGATCTTGATTTTGTGTAACCCACGATTGCTTTTATTTCCATGTATCTTATTTGTTGTTCTCTTCATTTTCAACCAGTACTCCATGCTTATCATGGGTTATCTTGCCTTGGACGTGCAGCCAAGGTGGACGTAGGAAACATGGATGCGCAGCATGGTTACGAGCCTACAAACACGGCATGCAGCCGTGGTTTCAGGCCATAACAAACAACATAACTATTTTGCAAGTGGCTGGTGTGCCATGTCACATATTTTATTTGCCTTTCTCAGCTTATGCATCTTGTATCCGTCCGGATGTTATCGAATCAGGAATCCCTGAAACCATAATGGTCTATATACTTGCATATAACTGGTGGTGGTACATTTTGTTCACGCTGATCGCTCATTCCTTGTTTTCCTCGATTATCATGTGTAATGACACCGGCTGATGGCCAGATCATTGATTATGCTACTTGCAATGGCTGGTGTGCCATTTTATTTGCCTTTCTTATTTTGCCTTTCTTATTTTCCCCTCCCTGTTGCAGATTTTATTTGCCTTTCTTATTTTATATTTTATTTCGCCATTGTTCCCATGGCAATGATTCATTTGCCTTTCTTATTTTGGCAGCAGCCGAGTTTTGTTTGCTCCGGCAAGCGCCGAGGTTTTGTTTTTGCCGGCGTCGGGCGACGATGATGATATATTTTGCCTTTCTTATTTTGCCTTTCTTATTTTCACTAATATATTAATACATATTTTATAGATAATGAATAGATAATGGTTATATAGATATATACTTAAATAGTTTATAGATAAATAAAAAAAAAAAAAAAAGTTGGTTTTGCATTTGGTTGGCACCGAATTATTCTTTTGCCTTTCTTATTTTACGCCGGTGGGAGGCCGAGGTTTTGTTTTGCAGGCTGTGCAGCCTTGGTATGTTTTTCCAGTTGTCGTGCGACGCCAATGATATATTTTGCTTTTAATTTCAATTTTATTTTAAATTTTTTATTTCTATCATTTTGCTCTGGCAGTGCCGAGCTTGGGTTTTGCCGGCTGTCGGGCGACGCCGAAGATATAGCTTTTGCCTTTCTTATTTTCCCTTTCTTATTTTATTATTATTTCTTTTTGATTATTTTTATCTTATTATTTTCTTACTTTTGCTTGCTCGTTAAATAAGAAATCTCACTCGTAAATAGTTCTTGGGTATGAACCATTATATCTTCTGTTGGTGTTAAATTACTTCTGCTAACTTCTCTTTCTTGTTTATTTTACAGATCTGTATGGCTCATTGTGGTATGTATTGTCACTTTTGGGGGATATGGATGGGTTACACCCCCCCCCCTGCATTTATGGATTTGATGGAGTCTAATCTCCAGAGACTTTGCACATTGCATAGTTTGTCTTGTACAATGTTTTTCATTTTATCAAGGAAGTCTCTCCTGATTGAAATGTAGTCTTTTTCCCAGATAGCAATGAGTCGGCGGACCACCGGCGGTGCTCCAGAGGCAGTAGAAGCGTCAGAATGTCGTAATCGTAAACACGTTTGCCGGCGCACCACCGGTGGCAGCCGCTTTTTAAAAGCGGTAGCCGTCTTCCTACCGCCTTCGTTCCGCGGCCGGCCTGCGTGCCAACAGCTGTTCTGCCGCCGTTCAGACACCTTGTAGAACTGCCAGACCGGTGAATGTAGGGAGGCCGCCATTTTAGCTCCATATAGAAAATGTTTTCACGAGTAGTGCGCTCTTAATACATCCATGGTAGTGCGTCATCTGATCGGCCGTCATGGAGACCACCGATCAAACTATTTAAAGCCATTATCGGCCGATACCCATCGGTGACCGATCAATCGGAGCACCCTTAGGTTCTTTCCAAGGCAGTGATTGGTGGCCGTTTTTAGAGGATTACAGCCGCTACAGATGACATCTTTTTTGTTCCTTTCTCAGAGCCCATAAGTTAATTATTATTTTGAATTTGTCGTGGTGTAAAGACCATTTCAAACTATATAAAAAAGTATATATTGGAAATTGTTATCTGCCTAAATAAAGTGTAAAGGCAGCTAATGGTGGAGTTCTTCTCCACTCATTACATGCAAAGAAATCATGCATGTAATAATAAAACATGTATCATATAGCAGATATCAATAATACTCAAGACATCTCCCTTACCTGTCGTTGTTCAACTCTAGTGTGCTTGTGTTGTCTTGTTTTAGTCTGAGCCAGCAGGGGTATGCACACTGTAGTATAACCTGCTTTAATATCAAGTGCTGACTCCACTTCCACAAATGGGTTTTGGCAATTACAATTGGACCCAGTGAGTGGTTGATGTTGCACAAGTAGGTGGATTAAGTATTGGAATAAGAATTCTAACCGATATAACGTCAGACTTGCTTTTTCTTAAATAATATGAATTGCCTTCAAGAGTATAGTCACACTAAATACAGAGAGCTATGTGGAGCCAATTACCAATCACTGATATACAAACTCCAATCAGAGGCACTATTATGATTTCCAAGCATTCCCTATAATTATGCCTCACTGTCTTTAGCTTATTTATTTAGCCTTTAGTTTATTTATAAACCCTTTTGTTTTACGTAGTGGAAGTGTATTCTGACTGCCCTGCTGGTAATACCAGGGATATGTAAACCCTGTTTTTATAAACTACACATACTCTACCCCTCTGTACACGCCTGAGCACAATGTGCGTTGTCGATGCCAGAGTTACTGCAAATCTACTGGACAATTGAGGAAAAAAATTCTGAAAAAAAAGGGCAACTAAAAGGCTGCAGATACAGCTAGACGTCGCCCCGAGGGCAGGGGGAGGGGTTAGACGGAGCCCTAAGAGATGCTACTTTTAAATCTTGCTAGCTTTTCAACATCGTCAACCCTGCCTTTAACAGTGTACTCTGCTTGAGTACATAAATATCAGTCAAACTTCTTTAAAACCAGTAATACAGGAAATGATTTAACCTAAAAAAAATAAAAATTCAAAACGTGCAAAGGCTGAGCTTCTGGGGAACTTCAGATTAATGGTTTCAGATACTGGTGAGACAATGAGACAAAAACATGGGAGATTTCAGACACCAAAACACTGCACAGCTGTATGTAATACATGGTTTTACATGTTTGGAAATATCTTTATGGAGGATAAAATGAGTTGTTATCCTTCATGTCAACAATTATTGTAAATGACATGTTGATGTTAATGATACAAAGTAATATATTAGGATTGCACGATCTTTACAATTGCCTCACTGCTGTTCTCAATCTCAATTTGGCCCCCGCCCCTTGACAGATGCTCACCTGCTCCAGTTGCTGATGTGCTTTTATAGCATTTGCTTCCCTCTCTGAGTTTTCATCTGCTTTTTTCAGGATGTTCTGTGTGAGAAACAAAGTCAAATAAAAACAACAAAAGCCTCAACAAAAAGCATGTACAGTGGCACCAAACCCCATTTTATTACTGCAACTTCAACCAAAATATATCCAAACTGTGTGTGTGTGTGTGTGTGTGTGTGTGTGTGTGTGTGTGTGTGTGTGTGTGTGTGTGTGTGTGTGTGTGTGTGTGTGTGTGTGTGTGTGTGTGTGTGTGTAAAATTATTTATTGGGATTTTTATTTAGATGCAGATGAACAGGAAAGGGGGAGAGAGAGAGGGGATGGGCTATAGGTCAGACTCAAACCCGGGCCACTGCCAAGGACTAAGCCCACCACATAGGGCCAGGATCGCCCTGTAATATGTAATGTTTAGTTTTAAATCATTACTGCAGACTCACTTGTACAAGCAACTTGAGCCTTGTGATCCTCTGGAAAGGAAGGATTAGGAACGAGGTAAAGGACAGGCCCCTGACATGTGGATGGTTCTCCAGTGCAGCCATGGCTTCCCGAAATGCTTGGTTTCCCTCTCTGGACAGTCATGTTAAGACAAAACAATGCTTAGTTGATCATACAGCTTCATTACAAAAACACATTCTCTCTCTTTGATGTGGTGACGAGAGACGGAGATAGAAAGTGAAAAAGACACTATTACACAAACCTAGGTCAGGTTTTTGCTGCTCATCCATGGATAAAGATCACACTGGCTGTGTTGAAGGATCATTCATTTAATTGTATTAAAACATCCATTAATGTCTCCTAGCCTGGCATAGCCAGACAAATTTGCAAATGCACATTGGTCTGGAAACTCTTAGTTCATTTTCGATTTCAGAGACCAAAATGCCTGTTGAATAGACCTAAAACCAATCAGAGCTACGGAATTGTGGCACATGCAAGTTGAGGCGGTGCTTGGTTCGTTTTGATTAGGGAAAAACATGGTATTGGGTCACAAACTTTCTCAAATTACAGCTAAACAGCACACTAAAATGTGTTTTTGAAAACATTTTAGGTGAGAAATATGCAAAACAGTGAAAGAATATTGATTTGTATGTGATCAACACCGCCTAGTTTGACAGTTTAATCTGAGTTTTGTTGTGCTGGACGGGGAATGCCATTTAGTCATTCAAGCATGACGCTCCTCCGTCAGTCATTGTCATTGTTGTGATGGAAATCTGTTTGAATGGGAGGGGGGCCAGACACATCTGCCAGAGCAAATAAAACATGAGCTGGCAGATTTGGCCGGCTTCCAGGCTTAAGCTCTCCTTAAGCTCCTTAAGATAGCCTAGGATAAGGCTAGTGTTTAATTTTGTATTGTCAACAAAACCCATGAAAATATTAAAAGCAACAATGTATTAGTTCATTGCTCAATACTTTCTGACTTCCCTATCCAAACAGGAGGAAACAATGCATTTGTTGGGGACTATATTCAACGTACAATATGTAACTTTCTGCCGCTAGGGGTCTCTCAACCAAAACAATGGATTGTAAACACGGACTTTTGATAACGTTGGTAAGTTGCGTGGAATTATGGGAGTTGTACTTTTTATTGTTAAACACCTCGCCGATTAGAATGCATCTGTTCACGTACCATTTTACCCATTCAAATGTACCGGTATTCACTTTACGTTTAGTAATGTTTATTCATGTCATTCTAATAACATAGCTGCATTTCCCCCAACATAATTACGGTTTACGGTCAGGGGAATCTCCCGGGACGGCGAGCCGAGGACGGCTGTTGTGCAGAAGCTGAGCTGCTCCAATCTGCCCGGAACGATCTCCCCCTTTACTTTTCTTTAATCTTAACTATTCGTTTTGGTGCTTGTCGGGTTAATTTAGCTAACTGTAAAGACAGAGGGGTGAGAAATTTGGCAGGGAGGAGATTTTCGGCACGAACACCGGTAGCTAGCGCTAACGGAGACGCAGCTAACACTAGCTATGGATGGCCACTGTTGCGACTCAGATCTGGGTCTGGGTCTGATATGGTCTGGTTCCCGACGCTTCATTAAACTGCCGTTAGCGTCGTAAGCACCCAGCACCGGAGTTAAGTGCTGTATAGTACTTATAGCCTACTGTATGGATTGCTGTAATGGTGGCTGTCTGTTGGCTGGCTATGGGCTAACGGTAACTGGCTATTGCTACAATGCCCTGGCTGTTGTCAGCTGTTATCTCAGGCAGACAGACCGGGTGCTAGCTGGCTAAATTAGCATTAGATTAGTCGTCTTATCTATACAGCTAACATTAACATTACTGGTAAACTCATTCGTGGGTTAGCCCAGCGCTGCCTTTATCCGTGGTGAAAACAATCATGCTACTAATAACTATATGAGCGTGTTGAACGATGTGCTAACCCTATAATGTTATCCACCAAGCATTAGCTAGCTAGCGTTAAGTTAGCAAGCTACTTGTCAACCAACACATTGTAGTAACGTTAAACTGGATCGATATTGATATGTATCAATAAATAAGATATCTGCCGTATTACTGTGTTGCAAAGTGGCATATTATCAATCACAAAATGATGCTGTGTGGCAGAAAAAGCAGTATTACGGTTAGGAGTATTTTTTTCTGTGACGTATGATTTACAATTACGCTCAAACATATCATCTGGGAGCCGTGTTTTGAAGGAAGTTACGAGGAACTAGAGGGTGAAAGGTTATATGACGCCACTGACGGGCGACTAGGAAGGAAAGGAAACGTGCCGTGTCTGAAAATAAAATAACAGATTTCTCTGGGTTTGAAGTTTGGTGGAAACATTTGTGAGAGTGTAACTACACAACTAATAACAAAAATATAACATAGGTATGGTCGTTTTTAGACATTTTAATGCAGAAATGTTACATATTGTACCTTTCAGTGGTGGATTAATCAACATTTGGTGCTCTAGTGAGTATTTGTGGCAGCAGGATGGTGGATGGCCCCATTTTGACCTGGTATTAAAATCCTATCTAAGTGATCAGATCACAAGTGGGCAGCTTTAAGTACAGGTGTAAACGCACTCAGACCACATTCAGAGGTGGGCTGGGCCCATCATTGTTTCACCTCCGTGAGTCTATGAACAAGGCAAATGTCAGTGCTTAGTTTACGTCTATAATAACAGCAGGACATTTGTATGTCTGCGGTTAGTTCACATGTCGGTTTTAGAACAGCTGAGTGTTATCTAAACAAGTTTAGGAATAAAATTGTGGTTAAAACACTCGCGGGGAATGAACAAGCGTTTCCTAGGCAAAAGTGTTTTCGCTGCAAAGTGAACTCTGCTCTTCAGCTTGAAAGCTGTGTTTTATGTTGACACTATGTTGTGCTATTTCATTTTGAGATTATTTTCCATTTAATATTGAAGTTCATAAATAAGTGTGTTGGCATGGCTGGCCGGGTGGCACTATATCCATGGTATTGAAAGGGGTTTTAATTCTTGCATGTTTTGTTTTGTTGTGCATGGTCAAAAAACATCCCCCCTCTGTTTGTTTTTTTTCACAAATCACACTCTGAGTCTATATATAAATATTAGGGCTGTCAAATTAATGCGATGATGAACGAGTATATACGACTGTGTATATAAATTTACCAGAGAAATTTGAGCCAGATGAGCTTTTAACAACCTGAACCAAACATAGGTTCACCACATTTAACCCAACAAGAAAGCAAATGGAAAGTTTTTTTGTTTTGAGTATCTATACACCTTTGAGGTGACGCCCAATGAAGAGCAGCAGCATCTCCCGTGAGGAAACACTGCAAAACTGTTGATGATAAAACAAATTCCTGATTTTGACTTCCAGTAGCCTGAATTGTCAGACTTGGCTACATATGCAATATTTGGATCAAGTCGTTGTTTTTTGTCATTTCATTTTTGTTGACAGCAAGAAAAATATATCACCAGACTTATGCTTTAAAGGTACACAGTGTCCTTAAAACAGTGAAGCCCTTCACAAAACATCAAGACACTGATTTGAACCTGCTATTTTATATACATTTTGTTATATAATTTTTGTTAATTGGCCTGAACATGTATGGTGGTTCTAGGAACACCTCTGAGATTGAGTACGTCTATGAATTAATGTGAAGTAAGAGAGCAAATTACCTTTGCTTTATATATGCAGCCTGGGAATTATGGCTGGGCACCGAACTTCAATACTTTTTAGGCACCAAGCGAACTGCCTCCTTAGTATCGAGTATTAAGAAATGCCTTTTCATTCAATACCAAAGTTCTATTCCTCAAGAGCAAATCTCATTAGCGCCAGTGAGCCAATAGGCATGCTGCATGCTTCTACCAAGATCGAATGCTTATGATTGGCTGTCTACATATCGTAGAGACATGCAGGAAAAGCACTACATTACGCTTGTGTGTTTTGTTGTACAACCCCAAATCAGAAAAAGTTGGGACAGTATGAAAAACACAAATAAAAAAAGAAAGTAGTGATTTCTAAATGTACTTTGACTTGTATTTCATTGCAGACAATGTGAACACAAAATATGTCATGTTTTGTCTGGTCAAGTTAATTTCATTTGTAAATATACATCCTTTCCTGTCATTCAGACCTGCAACACATTCCAAAAAAGGTTGGGACAGGAGCAATTAAGGGCTAGTAATCAGGTAAATTGGTTAAATAATGATGTGATTTGAAACAGGTGATGTCAACAGGTGATTGTAATTATAATTTGGTACAAAAGCAGCATCCAAGAAAGGTCTAGTCCTTTAGGAGCAAAGATGGACCGAGGATCGCCAGTTTGCCAACAAATACGTGAAAAAATTATTGAGATGTTTAAAACAATGTTCCTCAAAGAAAGATAGGAAGACATTTGCTTATTTCACCTGCAACAGTGCATAACATAATTAAAAGATTCAAGGAATGAGGAGGAATTTCAGTGCATAAAGGACAAGGGCGCAAGCCTAAGCTGAACAACCGTGATCTCCGAGCCCTCAGGCGGCACTGCATCAAGAATTGTCATTCATCTATAAGTGATATCACCACATGGGCTCAGGACTACTTTGGCAAACCTTTGTCAAGTACCACAATACGTAGTTACATCCACAAATGCCAGTTAAAACTGTACTGTGCCAAAAGGAAGCCCTATGTTAACAGTGTCCAGAAGCGCCGTCGACTTCTCTGGGCTCGGAGGCATCTGTGATGGACCATCACACAGTGGAAACGTGTACTGTGGTCAGATGAATCAGTATTTCAGGTATTTTTTGGGAGAAATGGACGCTGTGTGCTCCGGACCAAAGAAGAAAAGGATCATCCAGACTGTTACCAGCAACAAGTCCAAAAGCCAGGGTCTGTCATGGTATGGGGTTGTGTCAGTGCCCTTGGCAAAGGTAACTTGCACTTCTGTTATGGCACCATTAATGCTGGAAAGTACATAGAGATTTTGGAGCACAATATGCTGCCTTCAAGAAGACATCTTTTCCAAGGACGTCCATGCATATTTCAAGATGATAATGCAAAACCAGATTCTGCACACATAACAAAGTCCTGGCTGCGGAGGAAGAGGATACGGGTACTTGACTGGCCTGCCTGCAGTCCCGACCTGTCTCCAACAGAGAATGTGTGGCGCATTTTGAAGCGCAAAATGTGACAACGAAGACCCCGTACTGTTGCCCACCTTAAGACTTGTTTGCAGCAAGAATGGGACAAAATTACACCTGAAACACTTCATCACTTGGTGTCTTCAGTCCCTAAACGTCTTTTAAATGTTGTGAAAAGGAATGGCAACATTACAAAGTGGTAAATGCTTTACTGTTTTTCAAACTTTTTTTGAAATGTGTTGCAAGAACCAAAATAGGAATTTGTTTTTTGAAACAAAAACAATAAAAATCATGAGGAACACATTAAATTATGTGCTGTTGTATTGTCTGCAATGAAATACAAGTCAAAGTACATTTAGAAATCACTACTTTCTTTTTGTATTTGTCTTTTCCATACTGTCCCAACTTTTTCTGATTTGGGGTTGTATTTTAAAAGACCTCAAGAAGCGTCACAGTGAAAAGATTGTGCCGAAATGTGTAATGTTGGAATTGATTTTATTGTTAAAATTGATTTTATTATATTGATAATAAATCATTCAAGAACCAGTATCAAATTCAAGGTATCGGTATTGAAGATCTTTGCACAGTACCCAGCCCTCCTGGGAATAATCTGTCTAGAATGGCAGTGAAAACATTGTTAAAGTCTACCAGCCTATATGACAAAGGAACATGCTTTACAAGTGAGAGAGAAAGAAATCAAACTGTTCTCCTCCGACGTATCACAATAATTAGTCACTGGGGTTTTCAGTTTTGTCATGTTCTTCCTAAGCTAATATTTCTACTTTGCAACTCAGTCACTGATGTGATTGTATGTGATTAGTAACTAGGCTTGGCACTCCTAACACCCTTACGAGTGTGATCAAACTGTTACGCCAAACCTTCTGAACAGACTTTGAATAATGTACTTCACATTCTCAAAACAGATGGATAATGACATCTAATAGACATACATTCTTAGTGGTGCATCTGCTAAATGGTACTTCATAAACCAGTTAATTGATTTTGAAACAAGCAGCAGATCTCAGAAGTGTTTTCCAGTATCTGGCAGAGATCCCATTCAGTGCCTGCCATCCAGGGCACCTGTCCTCTGCAGCGCGTGGGAAGAGGGACATACGCATTATATTCATAGTCAACCACACCCTGCACATCACATTTGTCATGATGTGAAACAAACTTGTTCTCTACTGAAAAGGCTGATGGCATTAACAAACATAAAAAACAGCAATGTATGAGGAATGACGCCTATTATTCTTTCTCACAGACACCTTTCTCTCCAGGCATGTGTTTATAATTATTAGTAGTCAGACGGGCCACAGTATTGTTCTGAGCAGAGGTTGTGTATTATTTACTGCTTTCAAAAGACAAAAATACTGTCCAATATAAAAAAGTCACAATATATTTTAATAAATCGCCACCATTAGCTTCAATAAGAAGACTCATATACAGAGACCGCCAAAATAACGGACAGTAAAGCCACTGGGAAGTGCCTTAAAGCTGCATTCAATCTAATTTCCAGCAAGGGGTGACTCCACTGGTAGCAAAACGAAATCTGTTTCTATAAATATTTATTGGAAAATGACCCTAGTTCTTAGTTGATTCACTACCTTAGTAAACATTTTCATAATGAGTTTATGCAATTAGGTCCGGAAGTATTTGGACAGTGACACAATTTTCATAATTGTAGCCCTGTGCAGTAACACAATGGATTTGAAATGAAATCATCGGGATTGAATTGTAGTGCAGACTTTCAGCTTTGATTTTAGGGTATTTACATCAAAATTGGAGGAAGGGTTTAGGCATTACACACATTTTCATACATAGTCCCCTTATTTCAAGGGACATAAAGTAATTAGACAAATTGATATAATCATGAATAAAATGTCCATTCTTAATACTTTTTTGAGAATGCTTTGCAGGCGATGACTGCCTGAAGTCTGGAACCCATAGACATCACCAAACGGTGGGTTTCCTCCTTTGTGATGCTTTGCCAGGCCTTGACTGCAGCTGTCTTCAGCTGTTGTTTGTTTGCAGGTCTTTGTGCCTTAGGTTTTGTCTTAAGCAAGTGGAATGCATGCTTGATTGGATTGAGATCAGGTAATTGACTCGGCCATTGTAGAATATTCCACTTCTTTGCCTTGAAAAAAGCCTGGGTTGCTTTTGCTTCTTTTGGGTCATTGTCCATCTGTACTGTGAAGTGCCGTCCAATCAACTTTGTTGAATTTGGCTGAATATGAACAGACAGAATGTTCCTATAGACTTCAGAATTCATGCAGCTGCTTCCATCTTCTGTCATATCATCAATAAACACTAGTGACCCAGTGCCACTGGAAGCCGTGCATGCCCGTGCCATTACACTGCCTCCACCATGTTTTGTAGATGATTTGGTGTGCTTCGAATCAAGAGCCTTCTCCATACTTTTCTCTTCCCATCATTCTGGTACAGGTTTATCTTAGTTTCATCAGTCCAAAGAATGCTGTTCCAGAACTGGGCTGGCTTTTTTAGATGTCTTCTGGCAAACTCTAATCTGGCTTTTCTATTCTTGAGGCTTATGAATGGTTTGCACCTTGTGGTGAACCCTCTGTATTTGCTCTAGTGAAGTCTTCTCTTTATGGTAGACTTGAATAATGATACGCCTACTTCCTGGAGAGTCTTCTTCATTTCACCAGATGTTGTGAAGGGGTTCTTCTTTACCGTGGAAAGGATCCTGCAGTCATCAACCACTGTTGTCTTCCGTGGATGTCCGGGCCTTTTTGTATTGCTGAGCTCACCGGTGCGTTCCTTTTTTCTCAGAATGTACCAAACTGTTGATTTGGCCACTCCTAATGTTTCTGCCATCTGTCTGATGGATTTTTCCTTTTTCCACAGCCTAAGGCCCATTTCACATAGGACGCGCAAGCGGCAGCGCTGCGCTATGAAACCCATTATTGTGTATGGCTTGCGCGCACAACAGCTGATCTGCCGCTGCGCTGAGCAAAGCGCAGCGCAAACGGCATTTTGCGGCTTGCCGTTCTTGCGCGTGCCGCGGCCAAGGTTAAACATGTTGTTTTAGTTTTTTTCAGACACGTGAAAGCACGTCACAGCGCACCGCGGCTGCTCTTGCGCGTGCCGCGGTCAAAGTTCAACATGGTTCAACTTTGACCGCGGCAAGCGCAAGAGCAGCCGCGGTGCGCTGTGACATAAGTCACAAGCACCCTATGCTTTCAAAAACCAAAAACAGCACAGAATGCACGTGGATCCACAAACGGAACATGGACTAGAGGTTGATTTTAGCCGTCAGCATCTCCCAGAGCTGTACGACACAAGTCCGAGGTCGTACAGAGACCTCGGACGCAAATCTTGTGTTTATGTATCCAAAGCAAGTATTTATACCAATGACATAATCAAGCTGACAAGTCCATATATATGCCATTGTTTATACCAAGATAGTGAAACTGTTTTGTGTTGTTGTCCATATTTAACAGTTCACTCTGTAAGTATAGTCTAATGAACAATGCACATGAGCACTATTCCATATATGTTAGCCTATATACATTACTGATCTGAGAAATGCGCCAAAGCAATGGAGAAGAACTGTAGCCTGCTGTTGTGAGCTACAAAAACCAAATACCAAGTTGATTATATATGGCTCCATACAGGTACTCGTAAGATATATTTGTATTTGTATGTTTACATTCTGTAAAATATGTTTGGACTGATTGACACGTCATGTTCGTTTTCATTGAAGTAGGTAATATGCCTTTACACAGAATAATTAACCATTAACAAGCGTACGTAAACTCCAGTTTTGGAGGAATTAATTGTACTACATATGTATTAAAGTGTTTTCCAGAGTATGAATGGATGATGATGAATGTATGAATTTAGGCTCATATCTTAGCTTTATTATACCCGACTGCAATGACTGCAGACCTCTTATGTATGTAAAATGCAATGACACGTAGTGTTAAAATGCACCATCTTATTTAGAAATTAAAATAATCCACACGTCTTCATCTTCATTTTCTTCATTTATTTATTTTTAAACAGGGACAATGTACAATATACATTAACCTTAGACAGGAGAGATGCATTTTACCAGGTTTCCACCTGTAGTCCCTGGGCAGGCTGATGTCAACAAATAAACTAAACTTTTATCCCAAAACCAACATTAACATGATGGGAGAGCCGGGACAGTTGAAACGCGGGGCAGATGAAACATTCCAGTTTTCTCCGAGTGCAATGATGATAGATAGACTTCCTCAGGTCAACACACAGAGCATGTTAACCTCCTTCTATCAGCCAAATATCTTCCTGTTATTTCCTTTAATCACGGAGTTACAGGCGATAAATGAGTTTTGATGGTCGAAAGTAAACTTCATTAGCGGTTACATTTTTTCGATTATTAATGAGTGTTTTTCATTTAAAGGTTTGACTACATGCTTATTCAGTAGACCATGTAGTGTTCTCCACAATCCCAGACTTTCATATTGCATACTTGTTTACATGGAAAGCAAAACAGGTTATAATGGCATATGTCTATGTCGGGCCAGGTCGGGCCCCGATGCAATAATTTATGGAGGTGAGACATGGAAAAGCAGTTTCATAAAAATAAAAATATATTTGAGTCCACCAGGTATAGGGGGTCGAGTTTCCCCATGTTATCCTATGGACACTGACGGGCTGTGTGTAGTTAAGGGGGGTTATTTGGATGTGCAGTGGCCTAACCCACGTAAAAAACAACATTTTCCACAATAGACATACATAATAAACATTATATAAATGGGAACACCTACTGTTCTAGCTATAAAAATGGCAGAATCATCGGCAGTGCATGATATTTCAATAACCGCTTCATACGCGCTTCATGATGACGGCGATGAGTTGTTAACAGACATTCACTAAGACGTATAGCCCAGCAACAATCTATCTAAAATAATACCTTTTGGGAGTACCATTCAGGATATGTAGTAAAATATTAAAGTTGTGCCCCACTGTTTCTGTAATAATTCCTGAACGGTTTTGTTCAAAGCTGAAGATGCAGCTGTATTTGACAGATGACAGGTGTAGGTTGCTAGTGACAAAATATTAGCTTTCAGTGCGATACGATCGCTTTGTAAATTACGTTTAATTAAAAAGTGTTTCAACTGTCCCGGCTCTCCCCTACCCTTCATTCATTTACAGATATGCTCCCAAATACACATCAGTTACTATACATTATGTGAACATGTTTGTTTTAAAAGAAGCCATTTATTTATTTTTTTCTATTTAGAGGAGTGTCAGAAAAGGTGGAAGAACCTAAGGGACAGGAGAGGAGGCAACAGAGAGACAAAAAAGTGGTGCAGGGGCAGACCAAAAAAGTACTTGGAAGTACTTTTCCATACTGTCTTTTCTGGAGCCACACGTCAGGGAGAGACAGATTGCCAGACGTTCCGTTGTAGAACTGGAATCGGAATGTTGTTCGGATCCGGGAAATCGTAGAACCGGCTCTCGTCAGCAGACTGTCAAATTGCTCCCTGTTGAGCCAAAAGTAGCCCTGGAACCGGTCAAAATGCGGAGCTCCTTCACCAGCTAGAATTCCCCCAACTGCTGTCTGGACCTGAGGGTCTCGTGCACCCACACCCTTGTTGCTGCGGCTGCCTTCCTCCGTCTTCTCCTCCTCTCAATCAGGGCAACTGCCAAGGCTTTCTTTTGGTTGACAGAAAGAAACATCTTCGCCACCAAATCACAGGTGTATACACAATGTAACGCACATCTGATGTCAACACCGGACGGACGCAGACGTGACGTGAATTTAAATATTGTCGCATGTATGACGTAAATTTCGAAACTCTCGAAACCTCTTCTGCGCTGAGCCCCGCGGCAAGCACAAGAAAAGTTATTTTGGGAATAGGACAACCTAGCGGCGAGCGCAGCGCATGCCGCGTCCTATGTGAACGGGCCTTTAGGATAGCCTGCTTTACTTGCATTGAGAGCGCCTTTGACCGCATGTTGTGGATTCGCAGCAACAGCTTCTAAATGAAAATGTCACACCTGAAATCAACTCCAGACCTTTTATCTGCCTAATTGATGATGAAATAATGAGGGAATAGCCTATACCTGCTCATGAAACAGCTTTTGACTTAATTGTCCAATTAGTTTAGGCCCCTTGAAATTAGGGGACTATGTATGAAAATGTGTGTAATTCCTAAACCCTTCCTCCAATATGGATGTAAATACCCTCAAAATAAAGCTGAAAGCCTGCACATGATTTCATTTCAAATCCATCGCCAAAATTAGGAAAATTGTGTCACTGTCCAAATATTTCCGGACCTAACTGTATCACCTTTATCTATTCAGGGAGGGTCAGTTGAGAGCATGCTCTCATTTCCAATGCCATGCCATGCCATGCAAAATTATAACACATACAAAACCATAGAACATAGCAATATACACCATACAGTTGCAATACACAGTACACACATAAAACAGTTACAGAATGTTAAACTCAAAATGCACATGTACATTCAGTATACATGGCTTCATAAAGAAGACATTTAAAGTGATTAAATGGAATTAGGCTGTTCAATTTCATTAGAAATTGCAGGCTATTCCATTTATATGGAGCATAATATTCAACTGCAGTTTTGTCTAATTATGTCCTAACAAATGGAACATTTAGGACCAAGGAGTCACTAGTGCGAGTGCCATAGTGATACGATTTAAAATTCAGCAAGCTTGTTAAATATACAGGCCATTTTTTAAGCAAGGCTTTGTAGATAAATATAATGCATAGATGTGGCCCATTTGTTAAAATAAGATCCAATAAGGTGACTTTTTCAGGTTTACCTGGATCAGGCCTTGTCGGAGCAGAGATTAGCTTCGTAAGGTTTAAATTGTTACACAAATCTTTTAAAACATTAGATGCATTGGTAAGCCAGCCAAGATTCACCCATAACTGCAACTTCTGAAGATCCGTTCAAGGATATCAGACAAATAAAATGTAAATGGACTGTATTTATATAGCGCTTTTCTAGTCTTAACGACTACTCAAAGCACTTTTACAAGCAAGTTCAATAATGGCATTAGACGGTGCAGAGGGAGGACTTCCACAATTAGCATTTGGTCCCAGAGAAACACTTAAGGCCAAATATTTAAAACACTTCGGAGTAGATACAGAGCTAACAATAGTAACAGAAAAGCATTTCATAATGAAGCTGGCCACACCTCCTTTTTTAGGCTTACATCTATCAGACCTAAAAATATATCCATTAAGCCCAGTAATTCACTTATTTGGTCTGATAGCCATGTTTCTGATAACAATCGCTAGTTTCAAGTCTCCTTCAATACAGCATGATGTTCATTTTGTAAATTATTTATTTTAAAAAGGAGGGGATGCTTTATGGCGTGGCAAAAGGCAATCTGTCAATCAGGACAGAGGCTTAGCAATGCTAACCATGGCACTGTGGACATTAAAATAACCGTGAACTTGTTTTTAGGTGTTGTCCATATTTTGGTCTTAAACTTTGACCCTCTCACTGTGTGTTTTTACTTCATCAAAGTTAATTAGAACATTTGGTCACCTAAAAATGTTCAGCGTTATGCCAACCAAGCTAGCTAGCTAGCGCTAGCCGATTTTCTGTACTGCTGTGCATGAAGATGAATGGCAGCAGTACCTGGAGGACCGCGTTTACCTTCCAGTAAATCTCCATTGGATGACTTGCTTCAGAAGAGTTGAAAATCAGCAACTTTCCCCCTTTAGCCTTTATCTTAGCGCCATTGCAACCGTAAACAACACTGGCTTGGCCAAATCATCCTCCCTAGCTTCACCATCTCGTCAAAAAACGTCACATCCGGTAGCAACACCATATTGCCGGCAGTCCACAGACAGGGTGATGGCACAAATGCTACGTCCACTATTTTTTACAGTGTATGCTCATATACCACTAAACAACTGTTAATGTATGAAGACGATATAGTCCACATTGAATATAGGATAGGATTTATTCACAAATACCAAAAGCAATATAATAATACGGTCATTGGAACAAAATGAAATAGGTATGCTGAATGGGTCCCCCAAAGAAGCTAGAAAAGCTTATGGGTGGGGGCCCGTAATTTTACAAGAAAAGGGTAGTACAGTAAAGCTACATGATCACCACCTGTTACCAGACGATGATGACGGAACACAAAAAAGACGCACAAGGACATACACACAGTACCTACACATACATTCATGCTCATATATCCCAGTAATCCATGAGAAAGCAGTTATATATTAAATATAAGTTAATAAATAATATTTTTTTAGTTGTTTTTTAAAGTTGGAGATAGAGGGCAGCACCTTAAGGTCATCATCAATCCCGTTCCAAATCTCGGGCCCCCTACATACAACACTCATACTAGTACGCAAGTATCGGCGATATTTACCATATATTAGTGATTTGGTTCTTGTTTGGTGTGTGTGCTGGGGGCTATAGATGGGAATAAGACTATTTAATCTGGAATTTAGATTATTTACAATCTGGAAGATAAGGCAAGCATTATGATATTTATTTAGCTCAACTACTCTTAATAACTGAAAACGATAAAATAAAGGGTATGAAGAAGAATTTATCTCTGACCAGGAAAGAGCCCGTATGGCTTTTTTTTGTAATGATATAAGTTTTTTAAGATGACTTGTAAAGGTGTTACACCATATCACATTACAATAATTAAGATGTGGTTCAAAAAGAGTTTTGTACAGCACAAGAAGAGCAGACAGAGGGAGGAAATGTCTGATCTTGTAAAACAAACCAACATACTTCGAAAGTTTGTTAACAAGATGATCAATATGACATTTAAAAGTAAGAGATGCATCAATGAGGACCCCCAGGAATTTTGTAGAAAACACTCTTTTTATCAGTTCATTTATTTTAATCGAGCAGAGATTTGTGTTTTTAAATATTTTTTTCTTGGTTGATTTAAAAACTAATATTTAATGACAGTTTATTGCATTTAAACCAAGTGTCAACTTTGATTAGTTCTAAGTTTACTATATTTTGAAGGATAATTGGATTGCTGTGTGATGTAAACAAATTGGTATCGTCCGCAAAGATGATTTTATGGAAAATTGTAGATGAATTTACAAAATCATTTATATACAAGATAAATAAGAGTGGCCCCAAGATAGAGCCCTGGGGGACCCCAACGGTTATGGACTTACAAGAAGAGTTACAATCATTGACATAGACATACTGTTTTCTTTCATATAGATAACTTCTGAACCATTCAAGTGCTAAACCTCTGATACCATAATGATGCAATTTGTGCAATAAGATATCGAAATCAATGGTATCAAAAGCTTTTGATAGGTCCAGGAAAATGCCAACACCACATTTTCCCTCTTCAATACAGTCATTAATTTGTTCAATTAGGTCAAGTATCGCCATACAGGTTGTGCTCTTTTTCCTGAAACCATACTGAGACGGAACAAGAATATCAAACTTGTCAAGATAGCCACTTAGTCTATTGTATACTACCTTCTCAAATACTTTAGAGAAGGTGGGTAGAATTGATATTGGCCGGTAATTGTTCATATCATTTCGGTCGCCCGATTTATAGATTGGAATTATCTTAGCGATTTTTGTCATTTTAGGTACATTACCAGTAGATAAAGAAAGGTTAATAAAATGAGCCATTGGCTCTACTATGATGTTCGCAATGGCCTTCATAATCTTACTAGATATTCCATCTACACCAGTAGTGTTTGAGCTCCTTAGGTCAAGAATGATCTTGAGGAGTTCAGTACTGTCTGTTGGTCTCATGAAAAATGAATGAATGTAGTTTCCAGAGAGAAAATGCTTGAAGTTGACACTCTTCGGTTGACTTATATTTTTAGAGAGATTTACACCCACTGAAGCAAAATGATCATTAAAACTCAGTGCCAGATCAACTTTAGCATCAACCAGGTCAGGTAGGACAGTCTGTTTATATCTCCTATTGAGAACTTCATTTAACACATTCCATGACCTCCTGCTGTCCCCTTGTGAAGCTTTTAAGAGTTCTGTGTAGTGATCTCTTTTAGTCTTTCTTATGATCTGTGTTAATTTATTTTTATAGGTAATATATTTCTCTTTATTTAAACTAGAAGGATTTTTCATGTACAATTTATAAAGCCTGCTTTTACATTTAATAGATTTCAAAATTCCCTTTGTAATCCAAGGGTTCTGGAGAGTAGTGCTACATTTGACAGTATTTTCAGGAATTGTGTCCTTAATGGAATCTTGAATGATCTTTATCAAACTGTCATATGCAGCATCAGGAGTCCTGCTGTCATAGACAGAGGCCCACGACTTGACCCTTAAGTTTGCAGTCAAATGCTGTAAGGATCTCTCATTAATGATTTTAGTTGTAATTTTAGTAAGTGGTGGAGAGACTGGTTTACCAGAACCAAAGAAAATTACAATGGGAAAATGATCTGTGATGTCAGACTGCACGATCCCAGTCACCAGTTTAATATTTTGAATATTAGTAATGATATTGTCAATAATAGTCTTTGATGTAGCTGTTACTCTAGTAAATCTATTTATAGTGGGGAAAAAAGAAGAGGAATGCAATGTGTTCATGAAATCATGTTTTGCCCCATCTTCATTTAAGATATCAATATTATAATCCCCAAGAAGTATACAATCTTTTTTTTGATTAATCAGTTTATGTAATAGATCTTCCAGTTTAGAGAAAAATGTGTTAAGAGCAGAGTCAGGTGGACGATAAAGTACACCGACGATAAATGTTTTATCATAATTGTTAATCTCAATGAATAAGGACTCACAATAATCATCCTCTAAGAAAAAATCACATTTTTTTACCTGGAGAGTACTCTTAACATAAAGGCAAACCCCTCCACCAGTTCTATTTGGTCTGTTCTTAATATGTAGATTGTATCCATCCAGATTCAGTAAATCTGCATTTGAAGATTCATTGAGCCAGGTTTCACTACACCCAATAACATCAAAGTGACAACTTGAGTCAGATAGTAGGGAAACTAAGTCAGAATGATGTTTATTTAGGCTTCTGATATTTAAATGCAACAGTGAATGATTATATATATCATTTAATGGTTTTAGGTCATCGGGGTCAAAAACATTACAAGTAGCATTTCCACCAATATCAATGGATAACTGAGAATCTCCAACGATATTAACATCATCAAAACTCATAATATAACCAGTACAGATTGATCATGGAGTTTGTAAAATAGGTACTCACAAAATGCGTCTGTAGTTCTTCTCCTGGTACACCTGGTTAATGACGTATTTGATGAAGACACTGAAGTGTTCCACAGCGTGGTGGTAAACAATGTCACACACATCAGGGATCAAAATAGACTTCTCAATTCGGTGCTCAAGATCCATCAGGAACCTGAAAATATTACGAGACCATTATCCAGGGATGTGGAGTCAAAGCTTGTCTGCTGGACTGGAACTTGATGTATGATCAGACTTCCAATCATTAACTGATTTGTGTTAATCAAGACCTTGTCCTACCTTTCACTGGCTTTCATGACTTCCTCGATGTTGGAGAACAGAAAATGCACATCAGATTGGCTTAGAGTGTTGATTAAAACAGGGTCACGTAGGAAGTGAGTCTCCAAAATTTCCAAACTTTTGTAGTATGATGCTTCTGAGGTAATGAGTTCAAATGTGGCCTAGACAGAAAAGCAAATCATAAGGACACAATAATACTAACCGAGGATCCCTACACCCAGTGAACAGTTGATATGATGAAATTCTGATGAAGTATGATGTCCTGCTGGCGCAGTTGGCTAGGGCTTATTGTTTTAATTTGACTGATTTTCACTGGAAAAACTACAAATTTACCAGATTTAAATGGTGGATGTGTAACAGAGTAATTACTTCTGTGTTGATGGAATACATGTGGCTTCACAATCTGTTTTCATTTATATTCATAAAGCATATATCACAGTGTTATTTTGGAGTAAGGCAGCTGCTCAATTTATCTTGTTTGTTTCTCTTATAACTATAA
Source organism: Gymnocephalus cernua (assembly GCA_023631565.1). Classification (NCBI taxonomy): domain Eukaryota; kingdom Metazoa; phylum Chordata; class Actinopteri; order Perciformes; family Percidae; genus Gymnocephalus; species Gymnocephalus cernua. The sequence continues at coordinate 1,087,690 of CM042430.1, forward strand.
ATGTTGGCCATGCCAGCATGGTTCTAGGGATTGCAATGTCGGCCGTTCTGCCCACCATTTTGATCTAGACTAAAATGTATTATTAACTATTGGAGGATAAACATCCATGGTCCCCAGATCATGACGTCTACTTTCTTTGGTGATTTTCTGTTTTCCTCTTGTGCCACCTTGAGGTTGACATTGTTGGGTTATAGTGTTAGTCACACCAGTACTTGATGGACTGCCATACAGACATGCATGGTTGCCAGAAGATGAATGATTTTGGCTTTAGTGATTTCTTGACTTTTCATCAAGCTTTCAATCAGCTGGTCAAAGATTTCACTCATCCTGTGAAATATCCCAACATGTACTAAATAATTGGCCCAACCTTTAGTGCAACCATTTATGGTCCCCAGATGATGTATCTTACTGACATTTGCTCACCTCTTGCATTATGATTTCTCTTTGCGGTAACTGGGTGAGCAGGCCACTGGCCTGCACAGCTTCCAGGTTCTGCCACAAGCTCAGTGACCGAGAACTGTTCCTTAGCTGCAGCTGTAACGCTGGAGGGGACGTGACACCAGAGCCTGCCACCAAAGTCTCTGCTGTGACCCTTGGACAAAGGTTCTCACGCTGCCGCCGTTGCTCGATCTCCTGCTGCTTGGAAGTGTCCCGGTATTCCTGGTACAGGAATGCTGGAAAGTCAAAAGACAATGAGTCAGGCAAACATATAGAATTTTAATTTTTCTTAATTTTTTTAAAGCCTGGATTACCACTGTACGTAAGGAGTGGCATTTTTAAGTGGAAAAATAGTTGGGCAAACAGCTTCTTAGGACTTGGACACCTCCGTTTTTCTGTGCTCAATTCCCACGTTTGTATGCACTGTCAGTTTGCAGTGTAGCTACGTATGTTTGCCCAATTTTACTGTGTTGTCCTGCTACTTTCATGCTTGGTAATCCTCTCAGAAAGATGAATGAGATCTTGAAAGCCTGTTATTGACCATACCATCCCCTCCGGTAAGAAAACACGCATGGAAAGCAAATAATGTCTTCTCTGAGAGGCTAGTTAGTTATTATTTCCTGCAGAACTATTACATGTTAAATCTGCAATTATGTTTGTGGTTTGGTTTATAGCAATATCCCACAGATGGTGGGCAACGAGGTATTTCATCTCAAATTTCCTTCAAATTTGTGCTGTAGTAGATAATCCACATCATTCATGGTGACCTTCTTTAAAATAAATATTTACTTCTACCAACTACAAACTTCAAATTGCAGTGGGGCAACAGGCAATCAGCCCTACTTGGCATCAAATTACCCTTCAGTACACCAATATATTGGTGTATCTTGCAATACTCTTGTTGTGTATGTTCTGTGTATATGGCTCTGTGTTTTCCTGAAGTTAACTGTTGTCTGTTCGTACATGTATACAGATACACTGTGTGTGTGTGTGTGTGTGTGTGTGTGTGTGTGTGTGTGTGTGTGTGTGTGTGTGTGTGTGTGTGTGTGTGTGTGTGTGTAGGCTGTGTGCTGTCAACTGGGTTCTCTTGAATTCCCAAGACAAATTTCTCCTAAGGGAGACAATAATTAATTAATTAATATTTAAAATTTGTGCCAACCGCTTTCATTGCCAAAGTCTTTTGGCATGTATATCTTGGGGCACTGGGTTATGTGAGCCTGAGTCTTTCCCCACATAGCAGCCGCAGGAGCCAAGCACAATTAAAACACCATTTTAACTGTTCTATCAACCACTGACCTTTAATTGTCAAATAATGATAAATAACAGCAACAACTTAAGATGTTATGTCATGCATGAATCCAAAACTTTATTATGGATTGTATGTGGTAATGTAAGGTTATATAACATAATTTGAACAGATCAGGATTGCAACTTTTGACTTGTATTTACAAACTGTTCTCACAGGTCAAACAATACAGGACTTTCACACAGGAGACCGAAGTTTATGTCCTGTTGTCCCGTGTGTCACTTAAACGTACATTTTGTAACCCCACCCACTGTCTTTTCCTAACCATAACTGTTTTTTTCCTGCACATTAAAGAATGAAGCCAAATCGGTCCCGACCAAGGTGACACATAACCAAGCGCACTGAAAAATGACGCCGAAGGGGTACCCAGAGAGTCAAATATTGCCGCGGCTGGGATGACATTGGAATTAGTTGAAAGTCCCCTGCGTTGCTAAAGGAGACTTTTTGTGTCAGTAACTAAGGCCAAAAGCACCTGACCAAGTGTTTGTTTTTGTCGGGCTGGGAGTGAGACTGTGTTGGTATTTACTATAGCGAGCATTGGCAACTGGAGGGTAAGAGACAAAACCGGAAAGACATGAGCTATGTCGAGCCTCATAAGGTCAATAATGTCATGCCAACGTGTGTGTGTGTGTGTGTGTGTGTGTGTGTGTGTGTGTGTGTGTGTGTGTGTGTGTGTGTGTGTGTGTGTGTGTGTGTGTGTGTGTGGCAACGTGATTACTGACTAGTAGGTTTGCTCAAGTTTATTCAACTAAAACTAAAATGTTTGCTGATAAGAACATCCGATCTTTTCAGGGAAGATTGACTTTGTGTATATCAAGAGGGAAGGTGACTTTGAACAACAGGGGTCTGTTGCATAATCTCCCTCAGTCATATACTGCAGATTGCTTTGGTGGGCGTAGAACTGGACTGAGACTTACATAAGAGAGAGTGAAATGCGCATACATGCACAGGTTAGAGAACAAGAAATAGGACATATGAATATATCTATCTGTATCTATATCTGTAAACTACAGATATAGAACTTTTTATTATCGTCTTGCAGATAATCCCTGCAAATAACCATTGTCCTGTATACACACTGAACAACACTATGGTGAGAAGTCTGTCATCATAGCCGACTGTCAGATTAGAGAGGCACTCAACCTTGATGAACGTGTCAGAGATATGCAGTAACAGATACAGCTCAGCTGCAGTACTGATGCCTTCCTTGAAATCCATGTGCTGCACATGTTGCATATGTGAATGTTTGTATCTCACCAATGTTCAGTCATAGTCATATAATGTATTATCAAATAAGAGATGATTTAGTAGCAACAGCTCTGGAGGTGGTAAAAGTGCGTGGAATAAATACGCTACCCTCACCAATGTTTTTGACGATGTTGAGGCTGTGGCAGGTTGTCTGGGAGCGAGCTCCATTGCTTAGAAACCTAAAAGGAAAGAAAATAGGAAATATGTGTTTGGGAAGGCAGCCAGGTAAATGAATGTATTCACTTAATGCTTCATTTTACTATTAAGAAAAGAAAAGCAGTGCTGTTGGTGCATTCCAGCAAGACAGATCAAGTATCTGCGCTTCTCTGTCTTCTCTATCAATCCCACCAGAGTGAACCCAAGCCATTTTTTGATACAAATATAAAAACATCCATCTTCGCCTCTTCACATTCATTCTCCAGCCACACAATGAGTGACTACTCAATCACTCCAATTTCTCATAACTCACAGTGTTTTGTCATTTTGTTGCTTACAAAAGTACTAAAATCATGAATCATTTTTATTTGCCTATTTTGGGTTTTATATCTACTATTTACTATTAGCAGAAATCCAGAGTTTAAGCTTTATAAAAAAATATCCTTTTTCATTTCTATCCTTTCCACCTCAGTATAAGAAGATCTGACCTGAGGTTGGCGTTATCCTGGTCTGCGCCGTTAGAACTGGGCCGTTGTGAGCTCATGGTTTTCCCTCTGACCTCCTGAACAGTGCAAGCTGCAGCTATTTGCTCCGACAGCTTTTGTATGTCTTCGCTATGAATGTTGTGAGTCCGGTAAGTGATCATGTCAGCTGTAAAATCTTGATGCTGGCTGTTGGAGGCAGCAGATATGTCCAAACTCCTCCCTCCTCCCACTCCTCCTCTTCTCCTATCCACAGCATCACTGTTGTACACAGCATGTCTGCTGCTGGCCTCCCCATTGCTTGGCAACACAGTTTTGGAATGATGGAGCTGTGGTGAACGCTGAGGGCTACATTTGAGAGCAAAATACACACTTTAGAATCACATCTATTGCAGCTATTTTCATCTTCATCTTCACCTTCACCTAACTCTTCTAACTGCCATGTAGTAAGGCCATGTTCAACTGTCTTCATTCATTTTTTGTGTGAGTTTCATAGTTGTATATCTAGTTGTTTAAAGACAACACATTCTCATGAACAGGTTCATATGATATACGAAAATTTATGCATACAATTTGTATGATATCCTACGAAATTAGGCAACCGCCCACTGGTCACATCACCGGTCACATGATAGTTATGTTTAGCGGTCTTTACAGTTCAATTTAGCAGACAAAAGTTGACTTTGAGCCGAGTACAGAGCACTGTTAGTGTACAATGTGACCGTCCTGCGGCAATGACAGTTAAATTTAGGCACCAAAATGACTAGTTAAGATTAGAAAACAAATCGTGGTTTGGATTAAAACCCCGTTCCCCCGTATTAATTTAAGCAGGACTGACATAGTTGCTCTTGCCACACTTATTGCAAGACAGAGAATACTCCTGGCTTGGAAAATCATCAACACCCCCCCCCCCCTTCCCTTTCTCCTCCTGGCTGATAGGCATGATCTGGTTTCTAAACCTAGAGATGAAGATAAAGTTTGCTCTCAGAGGGTTGTCTTTTATCTATTTATTTTTTACTATTTGTGTACTCATAAGGTGAATTGTTGGGCATTTAGAAGGGAGGTGGGTCGATCGATGGGAAAATGGGGAGGATTTTTTTTGTTGAAAAACTGATTTGTACAGACTTTAAACTTGTACCAATAGGGCGCCTGGGTAGCTCACCTGGTAGAGCGCGCACCCATATATAGAGGTTTGTTTGTTGTTGTTGTTTGTTGTTGTTGCACCAATAAAAAAAAATAAAAAAACACCGGTCCCCAGTCCCCTTAAGTACTACTCCTGGGATACAAACACATGCTTCTTGGGTAAAAGTCTTGTGTTTAACCAGGGAAGCTCCGCTGCTTGAAAGACCCACTTGTGTTTTATGACCCAGCCACCACCCCTGATCTCCTCGCTATGCCGACCAGAGCGGTCTTATACAGCAGCATTTACTGTGCATACAGCAATAAATACATACAAATTGCAGTGCTTTACTTTCCGTAGCTATATGTACGAATGGTTCATGAGAACAGCCTGTTAAAAGTTAAATGCATTCTATGCTTTTGGTGAACAAAAACCTTTATTAGGCAAGCTGTACCCTAATTAGTGGCTAGATCTTTAAAAGTCTGCATTTCTCGTTCAAATTATGACCTGAAGGCTTCAACAAAAATTATCAAGATATTCAACATTCTTTTGCCCTAATTTTGTCGACACAACAAATCCCAAAGTGACTCTTTAAACTTGGTCTGTAAACACCAGACCAAAACCGTTCACAGAATCGACTAAGAGGTGCCAAGGACCAGGAGTCAGTGCATGGCCGAAACAGCTCAAGAAGGACATTCACATTCAATCAGATGACCAACTTTGAACAGAGAAAGAGGTTACATGACCAAAGTTTCTCATAGGTTAAGTAATTACTCCTGGGCCAGCTCCATTTGCTAAATGAATGCTGTGAGGCGTGGTTAAAAAGCTCCTGACACTCCCACAAAACAAGATTAAACATACGTCTAAGCCCGCTGCACAATGTTTCACAGCGTTTCGTGGAAACGCGTCATACAACCCAAAAACCGAAGCAAAACAGTGCACACCACATATATAACCTAGTCTCTATAAACAAATATTTTTGGAATTACTGGAATTGTTGGGTCTTTGTATATTATAGAGTGTGGTCTAGACCTACTCTATCTGTAAAGTGTCCTGAGATAACTCTTGTTATGATTTGATACTATAAATAAAATTGAATTGAATTGAATAGATATCTGCATATGCTAAATTGATTTTGACATCGGGAGCTTTCTGGTTTCCGTTTGTAGTCTGTTTGTAATCTGAGTAGTATTAATCAATCAGGTCTGAGTGGGCTTTGGTTGCATGCAGGTTAACATTCTGTGTGAAAAGCAAAAGAGATCGTAAACGTGACCTGAAGCGTTTATTTAGGCGTCAAGTCTATTTTTTTGACAATACAACCCGTTCTCAATCCCAACTCATAAAATACTGACACTCGGTCAGGAGCTGTCAGAGTTGAATACTGACGCAAAAATCCCCCTTCAGCATCTGTATGGAATGCACTGGGCAGAGCAGCAGCTCCACCACAGTGCTGTAAGATGACGTAGTATTAAGTGAGACAGTGGTAGCGAGTAGTATGAAAGACCGAAAATCCGCGTAAGGAAGTTGGTTGGGATGGTGGATGGGTCAAACAACACAGGACTTTAACCAAGGAGACTGGGGTTGATGTCCTGTTCTTGTCCCGCATGTCACAGAAACATACATTTTGTAACCCCACCCACGATCTTTTCCTAAGCCTAACAGTCCCGTTCTTGTGCCGCATGTCAGTTAAACTGACGTCCTGACCCAGAGCGCCAAAAAGTGATGCCAAGAGTCCAGACCAATTCTAAATATGACACTAAAGGAGACTTTATCTACAACCAGATGGAAGCAGTGTAAAAAATGGGTTGAGGAGGTGCCTGGGGTCATATGCTATAATGTGAGGTTTGCGTGGGATGGCTTTGCTGTTGAGGTCTGAGAGGTTGGGGGTGGGGAGGCCAATCATTTTGGAGGCATTGTGTGTGATGCATATGAGTTTGTTCCTGTTGAGTAGCTCTGTTTGAGAAGCTGGTTGTTCTATGTTTAACACCACAGATGTAGTTCTTAATAGAGGATGTCTTACATTCCATATCTCAGTCTTAAGAGCATGCTGTCTATTATTAAGTCCTAAAAGCATGTTTCCTTAACAAGCCTACAGGCAACAAGCCTATATCTCTGGTTTGGCTTTAGTTTACTGGTTTTATCAAAAATAATTGACTGAATGACTTTGAAGATGAATGCTTTTTGCAGTGTACTCATTCTCTTAGAACTGTAGCTGTTCTTGAAATCAAAAAGGCATTAGTCCTATCAAAGAACTGGGTCTTGGTACTCTAGCACACTGATTCTTTAGATCACATTCCTTTAGGTATAACTGTAAACATAAGGAGATTGTTGTTTCAGTTTCAATGAATTAACCTTCAGAGAGACTGTATGTGCTTATCACAGACATGATACGCCTTTGAGAGTATGAAAGTATGAAGTATAAAAGTGGCGTGTGCAGTGTTTAAACAAGCACCGTATGGACATGTTTGTTTTCTGGGCGTGTTTGCGTTGAGTGGTAGGGTTGGGCAGTGAAGGCATGAGGACTCACCATCTAGTCCCGGGCAAAAAAGGTGATTTGGGGGGTAAAGGAGCATTAGGGGAGAGGAGTCCTGCTCTGTTAGAGGGACTGGGGTCCAAACCAGGCCTGGGAGAATCTGGAAACAGAGAGAAGAAGAGAGAAAAAAGCAGTCAGAAGGAGAAACTGTCTATAATCAGGTACAACAGTGAGGACGAGCAGTTATTCCATGCACGCACGCACTGTCCCTCAGATTCTGCTCTCTGGGTGTTTTCTATCACAAACTTATGAGCTGAAATATGTGCCGCCAGAAACTGAATTTGAATCATTTATATTTGAATTTGAATTGCTAAACTTGAATAATTGCATTGAAAAACTGAATTTGAATCAAATGTTCCACGATATTTTAAGGCCTTTTTCCTCTATTTCGAACAGCTAAAGAGGGCCTCAGGTTAGATTTGGACCCGGGCCGCTGGCAAAGACTGAGCCTACACGCTCTAATAGGTGAGCTAGAGGCTGCCCCAGAAAAAACAATTGGAGCTGATCCAAACCACAGGGCGAAAACTCATATTATTTTTCACTTTTCATAACATTGCGAGAGGGCATTTGTGTTGCATTAATGTGGTGTTAGAATAATTGGAAAAATGTAAAAATTCACCCTGCAGTAACATTGTGAGATAGGACATGCCTTTCGCAGAGGTCTGCGCTCTCTGAGTATAGACCTCTGTTGTTGCTAATTGAGTTTGGCCGACAAAAAGTGACTTTGAACCGGGTACAGAGCATAGCGAGGTGATGGTCCTTTCAGGGGCAATGGCAGTTGAGTTTAGCCAAGAAAAGCGTCATGCAGCTACAACAGTTAAGTTTAGGGCCCAAATGACTAGTTAAGATTGGGAAAAAAGATAGTGGTTTGGATTAAAACACTCCTCTGGAAAGTCTTGTGTTCTCCCCAAGTCATGAATTACACTCCCCTGCTTGAAAGCCTTGTGTTTTAGGACCCATTCATCCAGCTTGACTTCGTCCCTACAGCGACCTGAGCAGTCTTATACAGCAACAGGTACTGTGGTGCATACAACAATAAATACATGGAATGCATACGAATTACAGTGCTTTACTTCCCATAGCTATATGTCGAATGGTTCATGAGAACAGCCTGGTGTATTCCATATTCCACTGAGAGTGTTGACTGTTACTTGAGATTTTGATTTGTACATTTCGGCAAAAAAAACTGTCTTGTGCTAAAGTTATAGTATGATTTTGTAAAAGCGAAACATTCTTTGAGCAGAATATCAGAGCAGTGAGGGCTTGAGCAGCTCACCTGGTAGAGCGTGCGCCCATATACAGATGTTTACTTTTGGATGCAGCGGCCGCAGGCTCGACTCCAACCTGTGGCCCTTTGCTGCATGTCATTCCCCCTCTCTCTCCCCCCTCTCATATTTTCAGCTGTCCTATAAATAAAGGCCTAAAATGCCCAAAAAATCTTAAAAGAGCAGTTTACGTAGTTATCCAACCAGGTCGGTTTTTGACCTATTTGTCTCCCTACCTTACTCACTATTGCTCTACCATCTGTGGTGTCTGAGTGAGTGTCAAGTGCACCGAGGTTGCTGCTTCTTCTTTTCTTTTTTCTTTTATGGCGGGTGGCAACCAGCGTTAATGTGTATTACTGCCACCTAGACTGAGGTCGCTGATTGCTCAGTAGCTTTAAAGGAAACCCACTGACAAAAGAAAGAAACCCTGTGAAGCAAGTTATTACATCACCTCATTTAGAACTATGATCTCTACAGCTATACAAAGAAAATGTGTTTTAGTCACTGTTTGAATTAAGACCAATAAACTGTAAATATGTATGCATTGTTGAAGATGTTAAGTGTCCCCTGGTCTCGCATTGCCAGACCTTCCTCCACAGTGTTGCACAGGAAGGTCTGGCTAGTCCAGACAGCTTTCTGGGATTGGAGAAAAACGTGCAGCTGGTTTATTGGCATTTCTTCTTAAATTACTTAATCCCAATTGCCATGTCCAGTGCTAAGCACCAAGCGGAGCCACGATGCCGTTGCAAAATAGCCTCGGGAAGGAACTTGTTTTGGTGGAACGTGTACGTTCAAAGGTTGTTTTAGTCATGCAACAGAAAACAGAAAAACAGATTGGACAGATAGTCTAGCTAGCTGTCTGGATTTACCCTGCAGAGATATGAGGAGCAGTTAACCATAGTGCTCATGAATCCACCAGAGTTTAAAATTCCAACACAAAGACAGCCTAACAGGTAACGGACATCCGGCCGAATGAAGGATATCCGGTCCCCTGACTAAGTGTCCTCTGATGACAGAGCGTAGGCCTATATGCCTATGCTCTTTAACCCTTGCGCATACACATACTTTCACTTCAACTATGCACATGGATGAAAAAGTTTATCAAAAGATATATGTTTAATCATGGTCAATTTCTACTAATTTCTACTCTTACTGGTTCCAGAGTTTTCAATAATTTCTCTTAGTCTTCATTATTGAAGGGAGTTGGCTCAGTTGTTAGTTGACTTCTGCTGAAGCCTGTGGAATGAGTTTGAACCATCTACAAAAAAGCTTGTAAGCAGTATACCTAAAGTATACTTTTAATCTTTTTTTTTTTTTTTTTGTCAAACTACTATTTCCATACTATGATTGGTTCCCAACCCCAGAGCCACGGTATCAGGCCATGGAACATTTGCTACCGGGCCACAAGACAACAATATGATTTGGTAAATAAAACTGGGTAATTATTACATAGATTTACTACTAATTTGGAATGTCACAGTCCATTGGCACTCCTTGTCACTGCTAACTACACTCTAACAATGCTCATAACATGGTGAAATAAAAGTCAGATAGATTTGATTTAAATCCCTCTCATAATTACCCCCGCTTAGTTTCTGTTAATAGTGACAAATATGTGACATTTCAGAAGCTTAAGATGCTCCGTTTCACAATGACTTTTGAATAAAAAGATAATGTTATACTACATTGGGTGTCTGTTGTTCAGACATGTTGAGACACTGCATGTGTGCAATAAATCAGCATAAAATAACATACGTAGGACAGGACATATACATACATATATATATATATATATATATATATATATATATATATATAAACCCAAATCAGAAAAAGTTGGGACATTATGAAAAACACAAATTAAAAAAGAAAGCAGTGATTTCTAAATGTACTGTGACTTGTATTTCATTGCAGACAATGTGAACACAAAATATTTCATGTTTTGTCTGGTCAACTTAATTTAATTTGTAAATATACATCCTTTCCTGTCATTCAGACCTGCAACACATTCCAAAAAAGGTTGGGACAGGAGCAATTAAGGGCTAGTAATCAGGTAAATTGGTTAAATAATGATGTGATTTGAAACAGGTGATGTCAACAGGTGATTGTAATTATTATTTGGTACAAAAGCAGCATCCAAGAAAGGTCTAGTCCTTTAGGAGCAAAGATGGGCCGAGGATCGCCAGTTTGCCAACAAATACGTCAGAAAATTATTTAAATGTTTAAAAACAATGTTCCTCAAAGAAAGATAGGAAGACATTTGCTTATTTCGCCTTCAACAGTGCATAACATAATTAAAATATTCAAGGAATGAGGAGGAATTTCAGTGCGTAAAGGACAAGGGCGCAAGCCTAAGCTGAACAACCGTGATCTCCGAGCCCTCAGGCGGCACTGCATCAAGAATCGTCATTCATCTATAAGCGATATAACCACATGGGCTCAGGACTACTTTGGCAAACCTTTGTCAAGTACCACAATACGTAGTTACATCCACAAATGCCAGTTAAAACTGTACTGTGCCAAAAGGAAGCCCTATGTTAACAGTGTCCAGAAGCGCCGTCGACTTCTCTGGGCTCGGAGGCATCTGGGATGGACCATCACACAGTGGAAACGTGTACTGTGGTCAGATTAATCAGTATTTCAGGTATTTGTTTTGGAGAAATGGATGCTGTGTGCTCCGGACCAAAGAAGAAAAGGATCATCCAGACTGTTACCAGCAACAAGTCCAAAAGCCAGGGTCTGTCATGGTATGGGGTTGTGTCAGTGCCCTTGGCAAAGGTAACTTGCACTTCTGTGATGGCACCATTAATGCTGAAAAGTACATAGAGATTTTGGAGCACAAAATGCTGCCTTCAAGAAGACATCTTTTCCAGGGACGTCCATGCATATTTCAAAAAGATAATGCAAAACCACATTCTGCACACATTACAGAGTCCTGGCTGTGAAGGAAGAGGACACGGGTACTTGACTGGCCTGCTGCAGTCCCAACCTGTCTCCAATAGAGAATGTGTGACGCATTTTGAAGTGCAAAAGACCCTGTACTGTTGCCCACCTTAAGACTTGTTTGCAGCAAGAATGGGACAAAATTACACCTGAAACACTTCATCATTTGGTGTCTTCAGTCCCTAAACATCTTTTAAGTGTTGTGAAAAGGAATGGCAACATTACAAAGTGGTAAATGCTTTACTGTTCCAACTTTTTTTGAAGTGTATTGCAAGAACCAAAATAGGAATTTTGTTTTTTTGAAAAAAACAAACAATAAAAATCATGAGGAACACATTAAATTATGTGCTGTTGTATTGTCTGCAATGAAATACAAGTCAAAGTACATACATATATACATGTATATATATGTATATATATATATATATAACTGTCTCAACATTTTGCCAAAAGCATTCTCTTTCAAATTGTAGGTTTTGTGAATACAGCCACTGTACAACCGTCCTTTTTACTCATTATGAATACAGTGAAATACAGTAAGTAAAGCTAAATCTTAATTTGTGGTGGCCACATTGTGGATTGATCTGGCAACGCATGAACGGGTTTGCATGATATCCTACGAAATTAGGCGACCTCCCGCTGGTCACGTGACGACTGATCATATGACACTTTAGTGTAGCGGTCTTTACAGTTAAATTTAACTGAGAAAAGGTGACCGTGAGCCGGCTACAGAGCACCTTTAACTGTCGGTCCTTTCAGTGGCCGTGGCAGTTGAGTTTAGCCGACAAAAAGTGAGTGTTACATTTAGGCACCACAATGACTAGTTAAGATTAGAGAAAAAATTGTGGTTTGAATTAAAGCACTACCTGGACACAAACACATATTTCCTGGCTAAAAATCTTATGGTGTCCCTGGAACGCTTACTACACTCCCTGGGTTGTAAATGCTGTGTTTTATGACCCAGCCATCCACCCTGACCTCTTCCCGATGCAGACTAGAGTGCTCTTATACAGCAGCAGTTACTGTAGTGCATACAGCAATAAATACATGGAACACATACAAATTACTTTACTTTTTGTAGCTATATGTACAAGGGGTTCATGAGAACAGCCTGCTTGATAATCTGGATTCTGTGACACTTTCAACAGGCCTCATTGTTTTACGACTTAATTTTACTTTTTTATTAGTAAGGCTGACCTGTCTAGTTATGTATTAAGTAATCTCTCTAATCCTTCTCTTTGAGGCCTATTCGAGATGCCGGGCAAAGTCTAAGCTCAAACACTTTATTGTTTCCTTTGGTGTGGCTCTATGTACAGGATAAAACTACAACAATACAAATTGGTGACATTAATTATCTCTGTCATTCAGTTTCTGGAATTGTCCTACAGACTGTTGAGTATTGATCTGATCAAAGCAGGTTGATCCCCCCCGCAGCAACTTTCAAAATCATTTCAGACCCTAATATCAGCAGGATATCAGGTATAATTTGATGTTTCTTTTCAACATTTTCACTTTCATTTGTTTTTGCTTGAAATTATGAGTTCAGAGGTTGACCTTTGGAAAACCCAAGTATCACTCAGACTATTGTGCTGTTCAAACAAAACTAGTTTCTCAGGTTGTATTCATGTAGATGTCATTCAGTTGAATTAGTGCTATGATGTTTGAAGTAGGCTAAATAGTGTTGCTTTTGGACCAGACAAGTCACTTTAAATGTTAATTAACTTGGAAGACAAGAGGCTATTCTCACCAAATTTGAGGTACAGTAGAAATACAATGTTAAATTGCAAGTCCAGCAGAGGCCTGGTGTTTTCTTACATTCAGACTGCTCAGATGAGACCAGCCTCTTCTTTCTCATTGACCGGTAAAAGCGCGAGTTCCTGCGGATAGGCTCTCTGCTGAAACCAACATTGGTGTCATCCTCGTCATCCTCGTCCTCATGGCTGGGTTGGACCACAGCTGCTGGATGCTTCTCTGGGGTTTCCTGTGACTTGTGCCCCCACTTGCCCCTGAACAGGGCAGTCACAGACATGGCAAATAATCCCCTGTCCTTTAAATTCGGTAAATCCAGTTTGACTTCGAGGACACTGGCAGAAAGAAATCTGTCATATTTAGCCAGAATCCAGGAACAAATCCATGACTAGAAATTAAATTCTGGTGAAAAATACATCTCTGAGAATTAGGAAAATGGTTTCTGGGCCCTGTGTCCCTCCTGTCAGTGGAACAGCAGTGTTGTTAGCTACGCATGCAGCCTGTGGAACCAGGAGAGTGTGTCACCTATGTCTGCCTAAGCTGTAATTATTGCATTTATGACTCTCTCTCCTTCCTGCTATTTGTCCCTCCTCTCATAGGCTCCCTCCCTCAGTCCCACCCTGTTACGTGTTGACATTCCTGCACTCAACCTGGCCTTACCGGCCTGTCCGTCTCATGGCTCTAAACCCCTCCCTGTTGTGGAACCTGAAAAGCCACCTGCTGACAACCAGTGTGTTTACTTTTCCCTGCTTTCAGAGTTTCTCAGATCCCTCTACAAAACCTGTCTAGGTTCTCGCTCTTGGGCTTTCTATTCAGGTAATTGGAACAAATCACCAAAATGCAGCGTGCTTTTTGAAGGTGGTGTATACTATTTTCTTGTGTGGAACAGTCTGTTCTAGTGATGTGTGTAATGTTTCAGATCCTGTTGAGCCTGGGCCCCATACGGTAGTTTTTTTTAAATCTGTAGTCAGCTGACAAGGAGAGTTTAAAGTTCATTTTCTATTTTTTTCCCTCACAGCAATAAGCCTGCCTGTGCTGCCTCTCAATATCACAGAGTTCTGAAAGTAATCAAAGTAACAGACAAAATAATGTCCAAAGAGACTGAGAGCGTTCCCTACATTGTTGTCCAGTGTGGCCTGATATAGACTTGCATTTGTTAGAGTTAAAAAAGAAAGAAAAGGTAAGAGCATCATGTGATGAAAGAGTATAGGGATTTTACTCAGATTTAAACAGATGGTGCTTTCTGTGGGTTCCAATACATGTAGGTAGGTGTAGGTGTAGATGTAGGTGGACTGATCGGGTTAATGAGCTGGTAAACTGGTAAACTGGGCTTTACAGTAAAGAAAGGAAATATAGAAATGCAAATCAGTATTAGTAAAGCAAAGGTCAAACAAACAAAATGTGGCAACAAAAGGGAGACAGAGTGGGGAAAGGGAGGCTTCTATACCAAATTCAAATGAGTGTAAACGTTTGTAGGGTAGGTACTGGGCACAGGGAAGAAACTGTGTTGACAAAGTTGAGGTTGGGGCACTGTACTGTGCACTAAACTAAACACTGAAAATGATAAGAACAACACCAAACAGGCTTGTGTGAGGCATGTTAGGAAGAAGAATGAGTAGAGCATGTCGTTCTGAGTTGTAGAGGGTATGGGACGCAGAGAGAGGTGATGAGGAATAATCTCAGGGAATTAGGGGTGCAGGAATTCACATTTAAAGGATTATGAGCATGGGTGAGAAAGCACTGTTGCGACACACTTTCAGTGTTTTTGAGGGACACAGGGGCTTTTTATAGGTTATGATGGATAAGGATTTTAAAGGACTAGGTTATAAAACATAGAGGATATACATAATGTAGTTTAGTGTGTGTGTGTGTGTGTGTGTGTGTGTGTGTGTGTGTGTGTGTGTGTGTGGTGCGTGCCTGCTATGTACTGACTGGAATATGTTTGAGAGTCTTGTTCTGACATTAATGAGTTTACTGATGTTGTCAGTTGCTATGTCTCCTTTTGTGTTGAAAATGTGATCCCTGACAAAGTAAAAGTGTATCCTAAAAGCCATGGGTGACCAAATCACTCAAAGTGTTGCTAAGCAGGAAGAGGCCTGCATTTTGGGAGGGCAACCTTTCAGAATTACAAATATTGAAAAGTGAAGTGAAGTCTAAGATTAAGTGGTATTAAGTGAGGTATAATGATAAAATATAGAGGGAGATGGGAAATAATAACCTAGGTCCAGCCCGGGACAGCATGAAAACGATTGTGGGTCTAAAGAGGGATAATATTCTATGGTTGTTTTAGATAGTAGATAATGTAATTGTAATTAAGTTTATTGACCATGAATAAAAAAAGGTGTCGGAAAAGCGAATGAAAAAGTTAATTTTCAATTTTGACCTGGAAGGACAACAAGTTCATGGTGGACTGGAAGACAACACAGGGTTAAATAACTTCAACCTTGATTTTAACCTGGTGGGCTGGATTGATTTTTTTAACTGATCAGATGCAGAGAATGAGGGTCTATGCTTGTCTGAGGAGATCATCTCATCATCCAACAAAATAATCTTACTGACCTGTACAATAGACAAGTGATTCAAAAAGCTAAATCTATCCTGTCAGTCAGTGTTCACCCACTTTACTCCGAGTTCCCCCAGTCAAGAGCAACAGGTAGTCAATTGTTTGTTATTTTGTATTATTATTATTATTTTATTTTTGTTTAATAAGTCTATTGCCTGACCCACAGTCCGGAGCAGAAGGTGGCAGTAATGCACCAATGAGCTGGATGCCAACTGCCGTAAAACACGAAGAAGAAAAAGTGCCGCAAAGCATTCCTCTGCCGGAAATCCTGCAAAGAAGATATATATATATATATATGTGTGTATGTGTATGTGTGTGTCTTTTATATGCTAGCTAATACTAACGTTACAGTGCTTCAAGTTGTCAATGAAAAACACAAATGGCTGGCAGCAGACTAGAGAGGTTTGGAACTGTATTCACCCGGTAAGAGAGCAGCATTTTACGTTGGCCTTTTAACGTTATGTGTCTGGTCTGGTCTTGAAAGCCTTGAAAGTCTATTGAAAGCCATCTGCTCAAGCGCAATAAAAAACGTGCTAGTTAGCACAGATTAACGATGCGTGTTATTTGGAATACGCCATGCTGTTTCATTGAATAAAAACGTTTTTATTCAGCAATCCGTAAACTTAAATCAAGCAGCGATGTTGTCATTAGTTGGCGTTCTCCTTCACAGGTTAACGTTACGTCGTACCATTTACATTAATGTTATGCTCTCAGGCATCACTGAATGTAAATAAAGTTGGACCAAACTAAGCTAAAATGAACAAATAGTAAATTAATTTCAGTTTTCAAGAACATGACCGGTGACAAATAAGACATACGTTGAAGGATAGGTGTGATGACATCATTGACGTGCGACCAAGACTGGAGTCATGTTTGCTGTGTTTATTAAACTTGTCAGAAGGGGTCTTAAGAAGGGTCCTAAACTCTGACTAAGTGAAACAAATCTTAAGTGAAAGGACGATGAGATAAGGAAGCCACTGTATGATCAAAGTATAATTCTGTATTTTACATTTATTGTTTATTATTTCCTTTTAATAATGTATGCACCAGCCACCAAGGCAAGGGCAGACTTACTCAAGGGAGAAAGCCTGCCTCCTCAGAGTGAAGCCAAAGACAGTATATAAACTGGACCAACATATCCCATTGCTCTGGACGGAGACGAGTGAAGTCTATTAGAAGCACTTTTCCGGTGATATGCGAGCGTTAGCCTACTGCGCAGCTGCAAACTTAGCTTGCCGACGTAGATGTGACGTGAGCAACGTGTCTGAACGTTGTAAGTCTTCTGCTAGCTGTGCCAAGAGAAATCTCAATCATTCCCAATCTTGCAGAGATGGAGAGCGTAGGTATATGTAAGGAGATAACATAGGCACAGGCTAATTATTGCTAACTAAAATGCTAGTTAACATTAGCAATTCAACTAAACAGCTTATGTAAGTCGAAACTGCCTGCGAGCTTCTCCTGTACTATACGGTAATTCTTCTACTATGCGACAGTAGGTCGATTGGTTATGACACAATCGTTAGCCTATTTTTACAAAAACGTCTGATACGGAGCCATAACGTGAGGTACAAGGTAATGGAGCCTTTTATACATTGTCGTGTTTCTTTAGAAATAAACAGTGGTCAAATTAAATCTTTAAACGCTTCAGATGTAAAGTTATTGGCTGTCAAAGTGACACCAAAATGAATGGCAGTCAATGGGATGCTAACGGGGGTGATGGCTTATTAGCATCAAAATGGCGCCATAGGAGGCTTCACTCTGCGGAGAGAAGCTTGCCCCCTTGAGTGAAGCCTCCTATGGCGCCATTTTTGGCGTCACTTTGACAGTGAATAATTTTACAGATTTTTTTGGGCTTTTCCACCTTTAATTGATAGGACAGTTAGGTGAGAAAGGGGAGAGAGAGGGAGAAGACACACAGGAAATCATCACAGGTCAGACTCGAACCCTGGACCTCTGCGTCGAGGCATAAGCCTCAGTATATGTGCGCCTGCCACAAAAGTATGTAATTCTTAGAATTATTACGCACAAGAGACCCAACATTTTCCTCTTGAGCTGTTTTTTAGCTTTATAAAGACCATCTCTGATGTCAGCAATGGAGTTATTAGTATCTCTGTAAATCTCTGCTTTACAATTAATGATATTGCTGTCAAATGCCACTTAAACACTTGTGTTTTACTATTTATTATACCTTGTATATATTTTGCTTTTATTCTTCTCTATTCAACTCCTCTATGTGATGGCATGATGGACAGAGTTCGAGATCTGATGCGATCCGGCGTCATAAAGCCATCAGAGAAACCCATCTGGTATGATGTTTATGAGGCTTTTCCACCGAAGAGGGACCCACTTCACGTGAAGCCACACACCAGACCCAGTACCAAGAAACAGGAAACTGTGCCTGAAATCTTCTACAGAGAGGATGAAGCTAGAGCGTAAGTCAATAATCCGTAGTAGGGATTGACCAATTATCGACCTGGCCGGTTATCAGGGTTGATCTTTGTCAGTTTGCAGATTACCGTATCTGTGTTTTATTTGACCGATAACCGATACAGTTAATTAAATAGAGCACTTCTTTGCCTCCACTACAGCTCTGTGTCTCACCCTCTGCTTCAGTTTCACTCAACACTTTTGGCGCTTATCCACTGCTAGTACCAGCTCGGCTCGGCTCAGCTCGACCACGGTGCCCCGTCCTCCTTTCTCCATTGCAGATTTAGTCCGCCTCATGCGTGAGGCAAGCGTGGCTGGTCACCGCAGGATACTGCCGTGACCCAACGGGACACACACACAGAACGTTGAAGGTGTGTTGTTTTTGATTCTCGGCATGTGGCTGTTGCCACAGCCAGAACACAAATTTTGTTTCAAAAGAAGCTGGAGGCAGCGAAAAAAAAAAAAAAAAAAAAAAAAAAACGCTGGCTAAACTATTTAAAAATGGCGGGTTTGTTCAGGATACCCCTGTCTGTCGCTAGCAATGATGACGCAGTGATTAGTGACAATTCTCTCCGACCAATCAGTTGTCTGCAGGTTTTCACATCACCTTTTGGTATCGCCTCAGCTCGCTTGGAACCTCGACGGAGGAGATACTAAAAATAGTACCTGTTGGCAGGTACCAGGGACTTTATTAATTATGGAAAACCAAAAAAGTAGAGTTGAGTCGAGTAGGTACCATGTAATGGAAAAACGCCATTTCACTGAAATGGTTGTTTACTGTGGTTAAAGTTTTTTTTTTTTTTTTTTTTTTTTTTTTTTTATTTGTTACAATTTACAACATTTACATGAGATCTGTAATGCAAGACATATACTTGCACTGTGGCATTGCTTCTTGTGTTTGAGTTTATAACATTCCAAAATCTTAATTTGATTAAAAGTTTTATTACTTCTTATTACTTAATACTTCTGGCATTTCATAGTATTAAGGTGTGGTTGTTGTTGGAAGCAAACGTTTGCTAGGAATCACCTGCTGTATGTGTCATGGCACTTGAATTTACCAGAACCCTGATTAACTCAGCAGGCCTGTTTACCTGAATGAGTCAAACCAATGGCTTTTGTTTTGTCACAACTCACTAACTGTTTATGGATATACTGCAGTGGCAGCACAGATCTCAGTTGTCTCACAAACCCACAGTTTATCTCTGTCTTACCCATTATCACTCCCACTCACTACCAAAGCAACACTGTAGATCCCCTAAAAACATCTCATCAATTGAAGCTAATGTGCCCATCTATTTCATATTGATGAATGTCTGTTACATTCAAGCCATTGCCAAATGAGTAATACAAAGCTAATTAAGGCTATCGCTCCACAAAACTCTCTCTGTATTTCTCAGTATGGCTATGTTTACAAAATGCTGTAGTCTGGCGACTTTCACGTGCAGCAGCTCGAGTGATGCGTTTTCGTCAACGCTGAGAAAGGACAACAGCAGCGTTCAGCTTTGGAAACGAAGAGGACATACAAATTGCAAGATAATTCCCTTTTTCGAAGAGTCCATCATGTTTTTTCAATCCTCCGTGTTAGCAACTGTGTGGAGGAGGGGTGGGCCGTGTTACTAGGGAGAGCCTGTCTGCCAGCTGTCCTTCTTCAAGGACAGAGGAGAGCCGTGTTATCGGAGTGTGGCTAATTCATGTGGAAGAAAGTGCAAAATAACCCAACAGAGGCATGTGAAAGTATTTCAGGTTGTCATGCAAAAATAGAAAAATAGATCAGAATTGGCATTCCGTGTCCACTGGAGCACTGAGGAAAAGAGGAAAGTTAGACAATGCATCAACAGTAACACATTTATGTAACATCCCCTATAATCCCCTGAAGAATAGTGTACGAAGTAAGTTCGTAACACAAAATGTTTTTACAAGAGCTCAAAATTCCTACTTATCTAAAGGAAAATCAAACTTGGTTAGAAACGACTCCCAACAGTTAATAGGGAGTTAAAACCAGAAAAAAAACCCCGCATGAGATCACTTCCTGTCTTAGAGGTGTGGGTTTTTTTCTTTTTCTTTCTGGGACTTGTAGTCCGAGTTGT
Source organism: Gymnocephalus cernua (assembly GCA_023631565.1). NCBI lineage: Eukaryota > Metazoa > Chordata > Actinopteri > Perciformes > Percidae > Gymnocephalus > Gymnocephalus cernua. Next base: position 1,108,007 of record CM042430.1, read on the forward strand.
CATGTGATGACTACAAGCAGAAAAAGAAACAGTGATACATCAACGTTTGGAGATGCTCAGAGATAGCGCGGTATCTGAGAGTGAAACATCAATTGAAAAAAACTTTATTTTTACCGTGCACAATGAATTGTGTTTGAAGCACAGGGTCCCGCAAACGGTGGGCACCTGCAGGCACAAACACGCGCTTGTGGTGAAGATGTGTCTGAACTAATCAGTGCAGTCAGTCGGTCTGTCACAGTCCAGTCAGGAAAAAAAAAAATCCTGATAGTGTCTCCTGATCTATAGGAGAGAAAAACAAACAGGATGTGAGACAATGAGTAAAAATATGTAGTTTCAGTCAAGTGAAGAGCACTGAAGCTCATCCTTTAATCAAAAAAAAAAAAACTTATGTGTGTTCTTCATCTGGAACAAAAAAATAAAAACGAAAGTGCACCGTCATTTTGTTGTGACTTTGGGTGTATCTCTCTAGGCAAAAACAATGTTTACGTCTTATCAGACGGGAGGCTTAACAGTCTGACAGAGAGAAACGCACACTTGGAGCTTTAAGCAAAAAGTGTGTGTTTATAATGTGTCCAAAATAATTAGCCAACTAATGATTGGTATTCAGACACACAATTTCAAAACTTATTACTTGACAAACGTTATTCCAAAATGGAGACATATAACCTTTCTGCCTAATAAGTAGGCTTGTGCAACTAAAGCTTTGGAGGGGGAAAAATTAGTTTGTGGCCCGTTTTAGTTTTTCCCCTGGATAATCTGTAGGAAAACCTGTCAGAAAAAAACTTTCTAATTTGCCGTCTATTCTACCTAAAAGGAAATAAAATTATAATTCCCATTTTCCCAAATAAAAATGACCAGCGTTAATGCTTTAACTCTAATATTTAAATTTTAGAACCCCAAAACACAGTCAGATTTATGAGCGTTACTAATGTCAAATGCACACGTCAGGCAGCTGTTACCGGATCTGAGAAAATACATAGTCTAGTCTACTGTAAATTGGGGGAGGGTAAAATCTGTCAAGAATATCGTCTTCAGACGCATTTTTGGAAACTATCTGTATCACTTTGTATCCTAAATAGCAAACAAAAACAAAGAGCAAGACAGTGTATCAGTGCGAAGCAGTTTCTTCATTGCAAAGCATGTGTGTGCATTTTGTTTGAGTGTGTGCGTTACTCATCTGTAGCCGGCGTGAGCGTGGTCTCCCAGACTTGTCAGCACCTCCGCCCGTTTTGTTTCTCTGTCCCACCGTCCTTGGACACATCCGTCTCCAATGTCCGTGCTGACCACAGTTGAAACAAGTGACTTTATCCACTTGTTGAATGTTGCCACGGAGTCGTCTCCCCCTGCCTCTCGCCTGCCTCTCAGGGTGTCCCCTGTCTCTGTTGACAGCAGCAGCTGTCATGGTTTCCAACAGTTTCATCTGTTTCTCCTCGCGGTGTTTTTGAGACCTTCTGTCCATGTTTCTATCTATCCGCTCGATGTCCAGCAGGACGAGCAGCTCTATCAGGCGTGGGTCAAGATCTTTGAGTTCTGTCCGCTGCTGATGCAGTGGAGGGGCTGAGGCAGGGAGTGGATCAGGTGTCTTCTCCTCTGGCATGCACGTGGTCTGTGGCTGCTCGGGCACGGCTGGTCTGTGCGTCGTCCGTGGTGGGTGAGATGGTGTTGGCGGAGGGCTTCCAAGCGGGAAACTCACGACCCTAGGACTCGGATAGAGAGAGTAAGAAGCATTAAAGTCAGAGTGTGTGTGCATGTTATCAGTGTTTAGCAGAGAAGGCTCATGTTGTAATTGCAGTTTCTCCCTGTTGGCTTCGTTTATCCATATTTGAAGGCATTTTTTGTTATCCTGTAAGAACTTTAATTTGTAATACCTTTTTAATTTTTGATTTCCCCCCCCACTCTGATTTCTTCTTCCTCTAATCCCTGTCTCAGATCTTTTAGCTTGCCCGTGCACAGCGTTCCCTTTTCAGGAAAGCCAAAACTCTCAACCCAATATGGTACATATTTAACACTCTGAAGGCCGTACTTTTTCACAATTTCCTCAAATAGTGACCCAGCCAGGGCGGGTGACGACGATTGGTTGGAACCCATTTCAATACCGAAATGAGGGAAAACGTTTTCTTAACCGTGCTCGTAAACTGTCGCTTACGAGGTCGCTGTCGGACATAAAGCGACAGAAAAACCGATCAATGGTTCAATTCCCGGAAGAACAACCGTAAGCAAGTCAGTGTCGCTTAAATCAAGGGTTTAATTCCCGGATAAACCACCTAAAAACCGTAAGCAAGTCAGTGTCGCTTAAGACGTCACCCGAAATCCGCCCTGACGGGTTTTTCTCTGAGATATGGTAGCCCGAGTGTTGCTTGTGCAGTCAGAATAACAGGAAAAAAACAAACAAAAAGGTCCTCAGTCTTTTCACGTGTCAAACACGACAGTATTTGTTTCTTATGTCTTCACAAGTCAATTCAAATTATTGTAATTTTTAGAAAAACATAAACTTACCCTGCTGTTAGGAGATTTTCCTTTTCTTTTAGATCAGCGTGGAGTGCCCCGGGGAGCTCTGTGCGTGCTTACTGATCCTCCACTCTGAAACTTTGATTTAGAGGTTTGAGGCGTTATCTCTGGCCCTGGCGGGTGCAGAAATTCCGGAGAGCAAGTCCTCAGCCCACGCACAGAAGCTCACCAGCAGACACCCAGCACTGACCCTGCTCGCAGCGCCAAAATTGTGGTGGAAAATACCCAGGAGGCAGCAGGTGTAGATTAATTAACTGTTTTAGAATAATTGAAGATGAAACAAGTAACAAGAAATAGTAGACTGAAACCAATGTAGGTTTTTGTAATTTATTGAAGTACATATATTCTGCGCAGAATGGGAGAACTCGTTCACAAGATGCACGAAGCAAGATGTGGAAGAGTCTTCAAAGTTCACACATCAAGAACATCAGCTTAAATACACAGATAAGAGAGAGGGAGTGACATCGGCATGTGATCTCATCTCTACATGACATTTGTGCAAGTCACATGTATAGTATGAACTTTAAGCACACAATTCAATCTAATAACAAATGAAGATGGGACCTTCTGGTGCAGATGTGACTTCCTCTCTCGCCCCTGGTCATACGTCAATTCAATGAGCTATATCGTAAACTATAGATACGCACAAGGATGGCCTTCTGCTCTATCAGTTAAAACAGGGATGTTGTGTCGTGTAGCTTGTAGACCGTGTGACTACGGTTGTATCTCAGTAAACCTAGGTTGGCTATTTTCTCACAGACAAATGTAGATAACTTCTAGTTGGGGGAGATATAACAAGAGCACATACAGAAAGACAGAGTTAATTGGGTAAAATATAAATTTTGCCATTACACCAGAGCACCTTCTTCCACATGTTTGGTGTATCTCCCAGATGGCATGTGGCAAACTTTAAACAACACTTTTTATGGATATCTTTAAGAAATGGCTTTCTTCTTGCCACTCTTCCATAAAGGCCAGATTTCTGCAGTATACGACTGATTGTTGTCCTATGGACAGAGTCTCCCACCTCAGCTGTAGATCTCTGCAGTTCATCCAGAGTGATCATGGGCCTCTTGGCTGCATCTCTGATCAGTCTCCTCCTTGTATGAGCTGAAAGTTTAGAGGGACGGCCAGGTCTTCGTAGATTTGCAGTGGTCTGATACTCCTTCCATTTCAATATTATCGCTTGCACAGTGCTCCTAGGGATGTTTAAAGCTTGGGAAATCTTTTTGTATCCAAATCCGGCTTTAAACTTCTCCACAACGGTATCTTGGACCTGCCTGGTGTGTTCCTTGTTCTTCATGATGCTCTCTGCGCTTTAAACGGACCTCTGAGACTATCACAGAGCAGGTGCATTTATACGGAGACTTGATTACACACAGGTGGATTCTATTTATCATCATTAGTCATTTAGGTCAACATTGGATCATTCAGAGATCCTCACTGAACGTCTGGAGAGAGTTTGCTGCACTGAAAGTAAGGGGGCTGAATAATTTTGCACGCCCAATTTTTCAGTTTTTTATTTGTTAAAAAGGTTTGAAATATCCAATAAATTTCGTTCCACTTCATGATTGTGTCCCATTTGTTGTTGATTCTTCACAAAAAAAATACAGTTTTATATCTTTATGTTTGAGGCCTGAAATGTGGCAAAAGGTCGAAAAGTTCAAGGGGGCCGAATACTTACGCAAGGCACTGTAAGTGTCTTTTCTCCTATCCTGACATTCTTTATTCACTAGTTTCATCACTATTTATTTAGTGGTTTACAATAGTCGTACATTTATGAAATGTAAATGAAATTGGCCGTTTTACTTGAGCTCATCTGGATCATGATTTTAAAAAAGATGTTGAAATCAGCTGTTGCTCATGTCGGCATTAAAAGTTGTTGTCAGATGTTTTTGCAGGGCCCTCTCACCCATAAGTGTCTGCTTTTCAGGAAGTTCTATGAGCAGTATGGGACGGGTCCTCGGCCTTTTGATCTGTCCAAGTCAAGCTTTGTTTCTACGTGTCAGAGGTATGTTCCCCCCTCCCACCCCTCTCGGTAAAAAAAAAAGCTTTTTGGTTTGGCAGTAATTTATGAGAAGTTAGGATATACAAGCAGGAAAGTCAACTGTCAGATGGGAGGAAGGGATTTAAATGTTAATTGTGTTCTTAATAATTTGCTTGTGTGTTGTTTTTGTAATGCCAGAGACTGTAGTGATTGCACGCCAAGTGTATGGTTGACAAAAACGAAAGAAGTTAAATAAGAGATGACTGTATTTTACACACATTTCCATGCCAATATTACTAAATGTTGTTTTTCTCTCACTTTGAAGGTTTGTAGATAAGTACACAGAGTTGCAGAGCCACAGTGAGCTGGATGGCTCAGCTCTGTTTGAGGAGACTGGGAAGGCTTTACTCTCGGAGGGCATCGTGCTGAGAAGGAGAGGAGCGCCTCCGGTAAGAGTCTTGCTAAAAGTATATGTACTATTGTGTACTATATGTACTAGTTATTAACGCTCTAGTTTCTCAAACCAAAGAAATAACACGCCCAAATGGATTTTCTTTATTTGCCACTTTACACTAGTTGGGTTTGAAACCTCTGAATGTTTCAGTGATTTGATAAAATGACGGCAACAATTAGTTATAATCTTCAGTTCTGTGTTTAATATCAAAAGTCATGGAGACATCTTGTGAATCCTTTTAAAAGTCTAGAGCTGCAAAGACTAATCGATAAGTTGTTTTAATGTGAATATTGTCTAGTTTCTTCACTCCTCTGTGACAGTAAACTGAATATCTTTGAGTTGTGGACAAAATGAGACATTTAAGGACGCCATCTTGTGCTTTTTTGTAACACTGATCCACATTTCATAAACCAAACATATAATCCATTAATCAAGAAAATAATCGACACATTAATTAATCAACAATGAAAATAATCCTTAGTTGCAGCCCTAGAAAAGTTATATATTCCCTGAAAGTAACAATTTTAAAATCAGGAGAAACCTTCAGCCCCATGTAATGTTGCAGAAGATGATCACAGTACTGCCTTTATCCTGCAGGTGTCAGCGGAGTCCAGGGATCCGGTGCTGGAGTTGAAGCTGACAGAAATGTTGGCGGAGCAGCAGTCAGTCAGTGCGGAGCAGCAGTCACTCAGTGCTGACAGCGATGAGACACATCACACGCACACCGTAGGGCCCATTCAATGAGCTGTAGTTGTGTTTTTGCTGCTCCTCTGGAAGGGACGGTCATTTCAATCAATCAGCTTCATTTCAACCACCAAGTCATGACATGGCCTGTTTGCATGCCAGCTTCATGTTTTCTAAACTGATGTCACTTTCCACAGCACTGCATCACCAGCAGGATGTTGTCATTAAAGGGGTGATAGAATGGTTATACAGGGTATTTCACACTGTTCCTTAAAGGAGAATTCTGGTCGATTTCAACACGTAGCTCTGTTTGTAAATTTGGAGTGCTCTCAGTCGCAAGAAAAACGAAAACAATCGTTATTGCCTACACCATGTTATCCCCCTGCTAGAGTTAGCACCCAACAGGCTTAAACAAGGGCGTTTTTAGCCTCTAAACATGTTTGAAATGTCATTACAAGTGCCTATCCATGTGCAGTCATTCCTTCAGAGGGAACACAGTGAATCTGACTGCAGTAGATGTGACAGAAAGGCATAAAAGTTGTGTTAATCCATACCTCACTGAAAAACAGGAAATAAACAGAGCCTAAAACCACGTTTAAAACCTGCCCCGTTTAAGCCTGTTGGGTGCTAACTCTAGCAGGGGGATAACACGGTGTAGGCAGCACCGATTGTTTTAGTTTTTCTTGCTACTGACAGCACTCCAAATTTACAAACAGAGCTACGTGTTGAAATCGACTGGAATTCTCCTTTTAAGGTATGTAATAGGGTATGTAACATTGGTTGGCTGAAAATGTGATTTACTATGGGCCCTTTTGCATCCCTGTGGAATGGCTCTATTTGGATCGAGAGCTTTTCTTCCAAATATGGTATGCTCATGAATATTTAGATGAGCTGTGCGCTGATTGGTTGAGTAACCACATACATTGGAGACAGCAGGTCTCATATTTCAGACTATTTCGTTACAAAATTCTCTTCTGAGACTTTTTTATGTGAGAAATCTATATAATCTATACTATATAAAGCTCAAATATGGGCCGTTTTTCGAAAATTGATGACTAATTGCAAATTTGGTAAGACGTGTCGGACTTCAGAAGCTCCACACTGTCTGACATACCCAGGGCAAAGTCACCGGCTGCCGGCATAACTATAGTATATTTACACTTTGAATGTCGTCACGCCACTTATATTACAGCTACCCTAAGGTCTTACAAAGCTAACACGTGTGTCTGATTTCAAATTAAGGCATTTTTGTGAATTTCAGAGGTCCCGTTAGGAGGAAGCTAGCTTGCTGTCATTGATAGAGCTATCCAACTCTCTCGCGGACAAGAGGCGTTTATTTCCCCGATCGTTTGTTTAAATAAATTAACAACATATCCATTATAAGTTTAACTGACTGTGGTAAGAGATTGCAGGTGTAACAAGCTCGCTGACCGCGCTCTCACTCACACACACCGGCCATTTAGCGAGCAGGAGAGGGGAGGGAGAGCGGCAAGCTCCATGCCCTGGACCTCCATCAAAGCCTCAGAATTTGGTAATCCACTAACCCAGAAACAGCGACTTTGCGCTGGTATGGAGCGCCGCGGGCTGCCGGCCGTGACGAAGATCCATCTAGCTCACAGCTCACACGCCGGGCAGCGAGGCAGCAACCGAGGCAGCACCGACCACTGTCACGTTAGCCTGCTGAGCTCCTGAACATACGGTCGGACAAAATTTGCAATTAGCCATCAATTTTCCTAAAACAGCACATAGTTGACCTCGACATAGTTGATTTCTTGCATAAAAAAGTCTCAGAAGTGAATTTAGTAATTAAGTAGCACACGGACAATGTATACAATTTCTGAGATCTGCGTGACCTAGATTCAGAAGACTAAGCTGACCTCAGGTCAGTGGTGTAGCTTATGTAAATGTTGGGGCGTGACAAAGACTAGAGACTAGAGCCAAATAAGGGACAGCCACCGAGTTGACATCAACTCGTGGTTCGCAGTTTCAAATTGTGAGATTTGCAGAGGAAAGAGGTGTCTATGGGATTTTGAGGTTCTATGTATGTCCTATTTAACCACCACACTGTTGTTATTCAACTATGACAAGGTAAAATCGGTTTTGCATTCTGTCACCCCTTTAAAGGATAAAAAGAGCAAGTAGTCCAAGCACATACCTTATTTATGTATGTGGAAGTATGTAACTATGGAAATGCAATTAAAGTTAATCTTATAACATGTTAATATCTTGTTGGATTATTATTAATTATTAAATGTTTCCAGCAGAGAGACAAAAGTGTGTAGACTAAAGAACTTCAGTCACACTACCTGGCTGGAACATGCTCAGTCTTTAGTTTATGTCGTGGACAGTCAATTCACTGTACAGCAGAGATGGGAAAAGTACTCACTTCTCATACTTAAGTAGAAGTACAGATACTTGTGTTAAGAAATACTCTGGTAAAAGTAGAAGTACTGATTTAACTTATTTACTCAAGTAAAAGTAACAAAGTACAGGCTTGGAAATGTACTTAAAGTATAAAAGTAAAAGTAGCCTTGCGAATGACAACCATTTTTTATGCAAAGCTACCTGGACCACAAATGTTACTAGAGTGCAAGCTGAGAAACTTCAGTAGACATGGAGAAAAGGCTCTTTATGTATATATGCCATTGTCTACATTTTAAATGGATGTCTGCCAAAAGGCCTAAAACATCACATATATGATTATTGTGACAGAGACTGGGACTCCAGGTTAATAAGATTCTGATTGAGTAACAAGATATGAATTCAATTGTGATTCTGTAATAATTCACAGATCCAGTTCCATTTTGAATCAACATTTAAAAGGAATCTACATGTAAGTTCTGCATACTTTTAGAGTACAACTAACCAGTGGTGTAGTCTATTTTTTTGTAGTGAGTATACTGTGATTTTCCCCTCCCAGCCTCATACTCGCCTGTCCCAGAGCGACACCCCATACAGTCGGTACTGTGACGTTTCTGAATACGAACTGTACACGGGCAACAGATGTTTAAGTATTGATGGCGTTTATTTAAAGTCCTGGAAAAACACCACTTAGAGTTGAGGAAAGATGAGACAGATTTAACTTTTTGAGAGACGCAACCGAACCTGAACGCAACAGGACATCTCATCACACATATAAGCCATTTAACCGACACCCCTACACAGCCACACAAAACCATGACTAATAATTAGCATCATCATACAACTTTTGTATCGATTAGCAGTAAAATCTACTGATAAGGGCCTACATTTACTCAAAAGTATTTAATAAACTGTTTACAATCTTCAACACCATGGCTAACAAATGCATAAAAAGCAGACGAAAGGAGAAAAAAGCTCCACTCTTTCTATTTTAGTTAATTATCTGACCATTGCTAACTAACATTACCATATAGTCATTTAATTGTGTAAAGCAATGCATATTTAAGATTTAAGAATTTACTCCCGTTATTGCATAGTCATTGACCTTATGAAGGCCAGGAGTTCTCACTGTCTCTCTCATAATCTGAAACAAGGAAATATAAACATTGTATTCTATTTACTGCTGTACTCAGACGCAGGTACACACACATAGACACACAAACACACACGCGCGCACGCGGTATCATATAAGCTAGGCTACTCTCACTGTACCAATGCACTTACCAGGTAACGGTTCTCTTAATACATACATGGTAACAGTAGGCTAACGTTGGTGGCAGCGGCAGTAGGCTATCACCCGACGTGGCAGCAGCTTCAGGGACAGACTTTTGAAAACACTGAAGTAGTGTTATTTAGGTCTGTTTAGTAACGTTTCATATCTCGTTACTTATAAAACTTAGTTCAAACTCTAGGTAACTAACTAGTTGCGAGAAAGGAAAGACCGCGCAAAGAATGCAACTTGTTGTTGCTTAGTAACGTTAAGTGACTTCACGTCAGAGCCAGGGCCACGGAAGCCCCCACAGTCCAAATGTCAGAGCTTCCCAACACAGACGGGGTGAATTTATGAATGAAAATGAGAACGTTCTGTCACAAACAATGTTGTTACATATCATCGCGCTTTTGTATGTGGGTAAGTAACGAGCCACTTTTGTAAAACGTAAGGAGTAGAAAGTACCGGTATTTGTATTAAAAATGTAAGGAGTAAAAGTAAAAAGTCGGCACAAAAATAAATAGTAAAGTAAAGTAAAAATACCTGAAAAATCTACTTAAGTACAGTAACGAAGTATTTGTACTTCGTTACTTCCCATCTCTGCTGTACAGTAGTACATTAGCCTCTATGACTAATTTCCATCTTTAGTCCCCGGCCAGCTGACAATAGGTATCCTAAAATACAATGGTTAACAAATAAATAAATTAGATTACATCTATAATGACAGCAGGCCTAAGCAAAAAAGGATTAAGACGTACACACATTAAGACATAGACAATCACTCAACGAAATCCCAACTGTTTGGCTCCCAAATGGTGGAATGAGCTCCCTATTGACATCTGCTGATTCAGCATTCCCAACTATTGTTATCCTGTTCTTTATTTTTAACTTTATTCCGTACGTTTTTTCGCTCTCTGTAACTTCTGCATACTTTCAGCTATTAAAACCTTCCAACTTTTAAAATCTTCAGCTCTTTCAGCAGACGATGGGGCTTCTTCAACTTTTTTCTACTATTTATACTTTTTTAAATATTAAGCTTTTAAACATTTTATTTTTGCATTGAAATCAATGAGAACAAGCTTCAAATCCTTCAAATCTTCTGCTCCCAAAAGTTTCAGCTCCTTCATACTTTCACCTACAGACACCAAACAAACTTTGAATGTTCACAAACAATTCGCTTTGGCTTTTCAGTTTGATATCTTTTACAGTTTTTGTGAAAAAGCTGTTAAAGTTTAGTGATCTTTTCAGGATTGTGTATCAATTAAACAGTGTGTGTATTGCGCTGGCTAGAGTGATGACATTGCCTACAGTGTAGTGCTTCAAACAAATTATCTGTGTCCTTGCTCTATGAACTTCTCTCGTACCCACAATTTTTACTTGTCATACACAATTTATACATCAAAACGTAGGTATTTTTGTCTAGTTTCAGCCAATGTGCTCAGTTATGCGATATGATATACTTTGGGCTCTGTGAGCTTCCAAATGACAACAGTTCTGAATCTTCATCCATTGGCAGCCATGTAAAAGATGCCCACATTTCACAGCGAAATGGACAGCAAAACACTTTTTCAAATCGCTGATATGCCCACATTTTTTACTTTTTTTTTTACATGCTTTCGTTCAGGAAGGCCTTGTGGTCGTCATGATTTCCTCATTTGACTGATACCGCTTTTCATTTTGGCAGTATGAGCGTTTGTTTCGGAGGTCGATAATACAGTTTTTCTCAATTGCTTAAACACTATAACCAGGCTTTTGAACTAAAATTTCGAAACCATTATGCCATTTTTCAAAAAGCACACCCATTTCACTAAACTATAAACACTATTCCCTGGTTTTGACACATGAGTCAGATTTGTTGAACTGTTACTGCAAAACTCTACAGACAAATCCCTTAATTTCTCATTGCCTACACCATGTTGTCATTTAGAAAGCACAGCATTCAATATTGCTCACTCAAGTCAGCACAGCTGAAGCTCAATTAGCACACAATTACCCAGGTGGAAACACTACGAGTCAAAATTGATCACACACCAATCAGAACTTTCAATAGATAGATAAAATGGCCAGAGTCAGTTCATTGAGTTTTGGAACAATGGATCCACAGAGAAATGACGGTCGAGGAGGGAGAGGGAGAGGAAGAGGACATGGTCGAGGAGGCGAAGGAGGAGGACGAGGACATGGTGAAGGAGGAAGGCGAGGAGGGAGAGGAGGAAGACGTGGTGAAGGACGAGGTAGAAGAGGAGTAAGGGCAAGGAGACAAGCAGTCTCGGATGAAATTCGAGCCACTTCAGTGGACCATGTTCTTGTCCATGGTATGACCATGAGGGAGGCTGGGCAACGAGTCCAGCCTAATTTGAGTCGCTTCACTCCATCATGAGAACCTTCAGGGAGGAAAACAGGTAGGTGTACTTACAGTACAACTGCTCTGTACAGTAACTTTTGAGTGCTGTACTCTGTGCTTTGACATCACATGCACTGTTGTACTATGCTTCTGTAATACTAAATAAATCCATCAAATTTACAGTAATGCGTGCTTCTATTTTTGTAGGATACAGAGACGACCATCTGGTGGTGGGAGGCTAAGACTTTTGTCAGAGGAGCAAGAGGGGAAGCTTGTAAACATGGTCATTGCCAATAATGTAATCCGCCTGCGAGAGATTCAAAGGAGAGTGATTGAGGATAATAATCATTTTCAAGGAATAAATTCCATCAACCTTTCCACAATTGATCACATCCTCCGAAAGCATCGGTTCCGGATGAAACAGGTGTCCCTTTTGAACGAAACTCTGACAGGGTAAAAGACCGAGTGGAATATGTTCAGGTATTCAATTCAATTCAATTTTATTTATAGTATCAAATCATAACAGGAGTTATCTCAAGACACTTTACAGATAGAGTAGGTCTAGATCACACTCTATAATTTACACAAAAAAAAAACAAATCCCGCAAGTATGACTTTTGATATTGTATGAAGTATTGTGCACCATCACAGTATAGCGGCTTATGCTGCCATTTGTGCCCTCTTGAACTGTGCTTCAGGGTAGTGATATACTCTATTGTGTTTTGATGTGTTTTGCAGAGAATCTTTGAGATTGAAGGTTGGCCTGTTCAACCTGAAATTATCTTTGTGGATGAGGCTGGTTTCAACCTCACCAAAAGAAGGAGAAGGGGGAGGAATATAATCGGCCATCGGGCTATTGTAAATGTCCCTGGTCAGCGTGGAGGGAATGTCACGATGTGCGCAGCCATCAGCCAACGAGGGGTACTCCACCGCCATGCCAGTCTAGGACCCTATAATACTATGCTCCTTCTTGCATTCCTTGACGGTCTAAGAGAGCATATGTTCCAGCTGGACCACAGGGAACCAGCACAACCAGAGCACCCTCACTATGTTGTTGTTTGGGATAACGTCAGCTTCCATCGCGCTGCTCTGGTTCGTGACTGGTTTACCGATAACCCAATATTTTCCAACCTCTTTCTACCTGCATACTCTCCATTTATTAACCCAATAGAGGAGTTTCTTTCGGCATGGCGGTGGAAAGTGTATGACCGAGAACCTTATATGCGTGTTCACCTCCTTCAGGCCATGGAGGAAGCCTGCCTAGACATATCAGTAGATGCGTGCCAGGGGTGGATCAGGCATGCAAGAGGATTTTACCCCCGCAGGTTTGGAGCCACCGCTTCAAAGGAACGGTCACCTCTAGTTTTTAAACGGGTGCGTGGGACAACCAGTAATCCCTGGTTAGAAGACCTGAGGGGCCTGTTTGTAGTGTACCGATGTAGCAGGTCAGAGATATAAGCAGGTGCCTGACCATGCAAAGCTTTATAAGTCAGAACCAAAACTTTAAATTTGATCCTGAAGTTGATCGGAAGCCAATTTAATGAGTATGAAATCGGAGTGATGTGCAACATCCTGCTAGACCTAGTCAGCAGCCTTGCAGCAGAGTTCTGGACTAGTTGTAGACGGTCCTTGGACGAATTGCTGAGACAGGTGAAAATAGAGTTGCAGTAATCAAGCCGAGATGAAATAAAAGCATGAATAATCATCTCAAGCTCAGAAAGTGAAACAGCTCCTCTAAGTTGGCAATGTTTCTTAATTGAAAGAAACGTGCGTGTCAAAAATATGATATGTTGATCCAAGTACATGTTATTATCAAATATTACACAAAGATTTCTCTGTTTGGACTGAACAGCAGAGGACAAGGAGCCCAGCAGCTGACTAATCTTGGAAGCTATAGTATCTGGAGCAACAATGGACTTCAGTATTATTTTCATTGAGCTGTAGATAGTTGTTTGCGAGCCAATCCTTGATCAAATTGAAACATTTAAGCAATTTCAACACTTTGTCAGTATCTTCTGGGTCAAAAGAGACATACAGCTGGATGTCATCTGCATAGAAGTGATAAGAAATATCTCCAACGTGGCTAATTATATGTCCCAGGGGGAGCAGGTACAATGCAAATAAAAGCGGACCTAACACAGAACCCTGCGGCACCCCACAGGAAAGGGACGCAGTTTCTGAGGAATAGGGACCAAGAGACACAGAAAAACTTCTATCTGATAGATAGGAGGTGAACCAATCCAGGGCGCTTCCTGAGATACCAACCCAATGCTTAAGTCTTTCAAGCATGATGTTATGATCCACTGTATCGAAAGCGGCACTAAGATCCAGCAGCAACAGAGCATTGACCCTTATCAGAAGACATTAATAAATCGTTGGACACTCTGAGAAGAGCGGTTTCAGTTGAGTGATTTTGACGGAAACCAGATGGAAATTTGTCTAAAATGTTGTGTGCATTCAGAACCCCAGTGAACTGTTTAGCAACAACTTTTTCTAACATTTTCGAGATAAAAGGCATTTTCGAAATGGGCCTATAATTTGCCGGAAGTGATGTATCCAGATTGGTTTTCTTTAGAAGTGGCTGAACACTTGCATGTTTAAAATATGAGGGGACACAACCAGATAGTAGAGAGCTGTTGAGTATAGCGAGAACCCAAGTACTCACAGACCCAAGAACATTTTTAAATAAGGAAGTTGGTATAATATCTGCTGGGCATGAGGAGGATTTCATAATGCTAACCAGATCGGTGAGTTCTTGTAGCGAGATTGGAGCAAAATGGTTCACGATTGGGGGCCGGATTGAGTGAGCCAAAAATGGAGTAGTCGAAGGGATAATGCCATTTCTGACATCACTGATTTTCTTTACAAAGAACTTGAGAAAGTCACTGCAATCCTTATTTGAAAAAAATTGGCACTTCAGGAGGAGCAGGATTGACAATATTGTTGATGGTTTCAAAAAGGACTTTAGGGTTTTGTGTACTGGTAGAAATAAGATTAGCAAAATAAGTTGTTCTCGCCTCCTTAACCATGTTGTTGTATTCTGTTAATAGTTCCTTGTAATATAGCCGGTGAACATGAAGCTTGGAGAATTTCCACTGTCGTTCCGCCCTCCGACATGTACGCCTGAAACAGCGTATGGAGTCACTAAGCCATGGGGATGAGTTGATGGGGGAAATGCGTCGCATTTGACATGGAGCCACTTTATCCAACACTGAAATGAAAATTGTGTTAAATGAATGGACCAGATCGTTAATATCCACATGAGAGGACAGCACTGCGCTTTGGACAAAAGCTGCAGAAAATTTCTTAGCTGAGGAGTGATTTAACATGCAAGAACATCTTACATGTTTTTTGGGCAATACATCTGGATTAAAGGACAAATTAAACAAAACACAATCATGGTCAGTAATACGCAGTTCCTCAGAGCAAACAGAGTCAATATTAAGACCAAGAGTAAAAACAAGGTCCAAAGTGTGACCCCCAATGTGTGTGGGACGAGAAACATGCTGAATAAAATTAAAAGCCTCAATGATATTAAGAAAATCAGCAGCTAAAGTGCAAGACAAGTCGTCAACATGAATATTAAAATCTCCAACCATACTAACTTTATCCAATATAATGATGGATGATAAAAAATCACTAAATTCAGACAAAAAAGAACTGTTAGAGCCAGGCGGTCGATAAATTAAAATACAATAAAATGGATTAGAATTACCAACTTTGGTAACCTGCAGTTCAAATGAGGAAAAAATCCCAATGGGTACTGTCTGACTTTGAAAGCAGTCGTTATACTCCACCGCGAGCCCTCCACCATGGCCTGAGGTCCTGGGAGTACTGATAAAACAACAGTCAGGTGGACAAAGTTCAATTAGAGGGCTGTATTCCAAGTTTCTCTGCCAAGTCTCCGTTAGGAACAAGAAATCAAGGCACCTATTAATAAACATATCATTCAGAATAAAAGTTTTATTGGCAATGGATCGAGCATTTATCACCGCCATCTTGAGAGGCGCGGACCCACTGCTAGGTACAGCAGGGGCCCGGGCCAGGGGACGCAAACACCTTGGAAGTGATCCACCACAGCATTTCTTCAGGGTGGACGGCCTAATTGTTAAAATGGTCTGTATGGGATGATAGAGTGGTGATTGTGTAATAGCCACTGACGGGCTGTAGGGGGAGATGTCACTGCTGACAATGTCCTGAGAGAAAGAAATGGTACTGAGAGAAGAAGAGTCTGCGAAGGGGGTGTGAAAAGAAAAAACATGTAGAAAAGGGTTATAGGTTCATAATTTATATAAAACAAATGTACCTCAGTGTATTAAAAAACTTTCTGAGCCTAAACTGCACCACCAGATGTCTGTTTGTCCACATGCACGACTCCTGTCCTATCTTATCTGTGTGTGTGAGTATGTGTGAGAGTGTGTTTTCTGGGAAGCCCTTCCCTCGGCTGTTCTTTGAGCCTCTGTACGAAAGGAGTATTCCTCCATGTTGCATGAAAACACACTGCTTTGCTATTTCTGATATACGACATCATTGAAGGAAATGTTGCTACATTTAGGGTTTAGGCAACAGAATAAGGTTATGCAGATAATCATAGTGTAGTGTCATAGTGTAAGGGAAGTATTCAAATCAATTGCCTAAGTGAAAAGTATTAAATTACCAATGCAGAAAAGCTCCACATGTTTGTTGAAAACTGGAAATGACTAACGCAGTTCCATCAATCAACAAAGTATTTAAACAACTAATCCTCTCAGCGGGAGTTCTAGGTCCCTTTGTTGGGCAGTTTAATAATAATAAAACAACATGTTTCATGACCATATGTTCAGCTTACAAAAGAAAAATTCCTAATTCATCTTTTGACAAAAATATGTCAGATCCCAATAATATCTAAAAGCACTTGACAAAACTCTTTTGTCTTACAAACCAAAAATCAACAGTTTGTCTATTACCTATATGAGATGAGGACGATTTTTAGTGAGCCCACACTGGGGAACCACTGTTATGGTTTACTCTGACCTTGTGGCTTATTGGTTCACACTGAGAGGTCCTGTACTCACTTCGCCAGACTCAAAGGCACGCTTCAGAGAAACAGATACGTTTTTATGTGTGAAATGGTATAAGCTCTTTTTAAGCCTAAATGAAAAGAACACACAGAAACAAAAAAGGGGAATATAAAGAATCATGATAGAATGTAATTTTTTCCATTACATTCCACTCTTTTGATTACGGCCTAATCACATAAATCAAAATTCCCTAGTTATGGCAGCTCAAAATTTCCAATCACAAAAATATATATTGTTCTAGGTTTTGGTGCTTGCAATACAGTCACAGTGGTAATTTATTCTTACTGACCTTATGCCTTTGCTCAGACAAGAATGTTTAGAAGTGCCTGGGTGCCTGTCTTACAGTCCCGTTCTGATGGTGAGGTTCACCAACATGTTATGTGACATACAACAAAAGTTAACTTCCTGCTGGAGGTTCAAATTTGGAAAAGTTAGTAGACATTTTTTCAAAAAGATGGTTGGAGACCTGCAATCAATAATTTCTAATAAGTGTTTAATCTCTCGCTTTTCTTTATGCCCACGGAATGCCCTTCCCTAGTGACGATCTTCAGTCTGTTTGCAAGCTGTCACAAACCTTCCCAAATCCTCCCCAAAGCATATTGCAATCCTTTAATAGGACAACTATCATTCCAATATCGTTCGTAGGTCTATTTGATAGACAGCTCTATGACGATAATGCATTTAATAAGCATATGTTTTATGTACAAAAGCAAAAACAAACAAAAAAAATCCCAATTTGTCTTACCCCAAAGTGTCAAATCACAACCGTATCTAAATGTTTTTTCACAAAACTCAAATTTTCTCCATATCTAATATATATATATATATATATATATATATATATATATATATATATATATATATATATATATATTTTGCACACAGGAGAATCCAACTATGGTTAAAACTGACTCCAACAGCCAATAAGGAGTTAAAATCAAGACCACATGATTTTCATTGATCACTTCCTGTTTTAATGGGTCCTGTGTTTCTGGGGCATGTAGTCCGAATGCCGTGAGATGACTACATGCCCAAGGTTGACAACTCTTTAATCAAACTCACATCAACTTTTGGTATTGCTCAGAGATAGCACGACACCTGAGACAAAAATGGGTGACACATCAATTGGAGAAACCATTATTTTTACCGTTTTGCACGGTAAAAAAAAAAAAATAATAAATAAATAAAAAGTTTTCTACATGGTGTAAACAGTCATTCAAGTGCGGCAGACGTGCTGTATGTTAGCTGCTAAAAACGAGCTGCCAAGCTTGTTTGGGTGGACACCATCGTTCCTGTAGTAGGAGGAGCGGTTCCAAAACAAGTTAAAATTGTCGATAAATCTAAAATTGTGGGCACAGCAGGTGTACTGGAGCCAGGTGTTAAGACTCAGAAGCCGGCTGAATAGCTCTGAACTGACACCGTTGGCAAAAGGCCACTGATAAAAACAGATTTGCCACTGCGCTCTAAAAGATCTCACTGTCTGAATGCCTGCACTGTGTAAGACAGGTGTCAGTTAACCGCAGCTTTCTCTTCTTCTCGTTTCTTTCTCTCTTTTCTTTTCTTTCTCTTTTCACACACACACACACACGATTGTTGTATGCAATGGACCTGTCTGATAATAATACAAAGAATTCATACTCCCTCTCTCTCGATATCTCTCTCCTTCTTTCCCTGTCCCCCTCCCTTACTCTCTCTCTCTCCCTTTCACTCTCTCTTTCTATCCCTCTCTCTCTCTCCTTCTCTTTCTATGTTTCTCTTTGTCTCTCTCTTTCTCTCTCTCTCTCCCTCTCTCTACTTTCAGCCTTTTTAGTCAATTAGTGAATTTTCACTTTTGACAGTATTTAGCTTCCAGCTTTTCTTCAGAAATGTATTTCAGCTCTTAGCTTATATGCAGTTCAGCTTCCAACTTCAAAGTTTTTTCAGCAGTGCAGTGCTGTCCATTTGAGATTTTTCAAACAATGTTTCATATTTCTGCATTTTCAAAAAACCTTTAAAGCCCCAGTCTCCCATCTAGCGGTGAATTTGTATATGACAACCAACTGAATATTACTTTCTCTAAAATAGAAATAACAAACCTCTGATTAAGAAGCTGCTTCTCAGACAAAGTTATCTCTGACTCCGCTGCACTCTTGAGAGTGCAGGGACAATAAAAATGTCCCCTCAGTGTGTCAGACACACGTAGGGTAGAAGAGGTCAAGAGAAGACCCTGCGTCTCCGCAAAAACAGCTGTATTTATAGAGTAAGATCACTTCTCCCCCCCCTTTGAACATCTGGGGGCTGAATATTATATTTCCATGCAGTGCCGATCCTGACCTCCCTGGGGCCCTAAGCAAAATTCTGCTAAGGGGCCCTCTACCTGACCCGTGATGCCACACAGTCACACCTGACACCTCAGTGCTCCCAATACAATCCTCCCTCCTTTAAACAAAACAGTCAAAGAATAAGTACAACAATATAGAACAGAATGAGGTTCAAACAAACAATATTTATTGAATAGAGTATGTTCTATAATATTAAGATAACAAGTGAATATTATTAAATAAGTGAATATTAACGTAAACATAAATAAGAAGAAAATAATAAATTAAAACCCTGAACTTTGGCTTTTGGGATTAACTTTGGTTCTCTCTACAGCCTGGGCATTTTCACATCAGTATGGGCACCACCAGACTATCTGGACTGTCTAGAATAAACTGAGAAGAATATCACATAGTTAGTTAAGCAGTCATTTACACTACTCATCTTACCATCAAAATATTCCTTTTCTGCAAGTGAACATGTAATTCCTGATATCAAAAATAGACATTGATAGGTAAAAATTAAATAAGTGGCCCTACTAGTAAAAATAATCAAGAATTCACTTTGCAAATAGTAAGAAAATCGAATTCTTGATATCACAAATGCATAAACTGTGAATGAATAAAAGCTAAAATGGCTTGCCATAGCATGTTCAAGTTTGTATTTATTTATTATTATGCATGTTGAAGCAATTCTTGATTTATGGTTATTATTTACTGAGGGATGTGCATCCATATTGACCAGTATGTCCAGCTAATCAACATTTTAAATTCAATATAGCCTATAAATCAATGTCAAATTGTCAATACATTGCTTTCCATCTTGCATAATTAGTGCAGTTGTTTAGAGTTTTTAACTACACATTGTCTGAGACTAGATAATCAGTGTCTTAAAAGTATGTATAATGTGTACTTTGATGAGGAGTGCCATCATTCACGCCCATATATTGTAGCCTACAGTCTGTCTGGTCTTCACATATATTTCTGCTTGAAAAATGTGCGTTTCATTTCATGTACGGGCCTAACGCATGATAACACACCTGCCGCGGTTATCTTCTCCGAGCTGCAGTAAACAAACACCGTTGCACTTTGTCGTTTATCAAACGTAATAAATAATTGTATTTTACTCTCACTTTTGTCAGGCACAAAGTCACAAAACACAGCCCTGGAAGTGACTGGCGTTAGCAGCTAGACCAGAGATGCACTGCCTGCCTGCCCAGCTAGGTTAGCAAGACCGAAAAAAAAACACAATAGAAATGCACGAAAACATAACTTTACTTTGCTGACATCAAACTTGGAGAGGAGAGAACACAAGTTTACCTGATTGTTGTTCCCGCAATTCACTCTCATGGTGTTTTTTCCTCTTTTCGTGACCAGAAGGATAGTTTCGCTTCATTTTGTCATGGATGTTGTAAACATTAATTGACGCGCTATGACACGAGGGGGAGGCGGGGCCTCGAGTAATTTGCGGGGCCCTACGCAGCTTGCGTAGTGAGCGTATAGGGCGGATCGGCTCTGTTTCCATGTAAGGAAATGAAGGGCACTTACAGCTTCTAACTGACAGGAAACTTCAACTGTCGCACACAGGGCAGGTGCACAGGATGTGCAGCAGAATGCTGGCCTCTTTTGTCTCTTTCACTCTGCCCTATATTCAATGCACAAACTCTAAAACTTTCTATGCTATATAATGCAATGCAGATTAATATGTGAGCAAAGTGATGGCTTTAGCTGTTTTTGGGTTCTCAAAACACACATCTAAATGAGATAAAAAAAACACATCTGAATGATATAAAAACACACACCTAAAATGATATAAAAAATACCTCTGAATGATAAAAGCACACATCCAAATGAGATAGAAAACACATCTGAGTGATATAAAAACACACACCTGAAATGATATAAAAACACACATCTAAATGAGATAGTGTGTTATAAGTAAAACACATACACTTCAAGCAAAGATATAATTTCTGCTATTCAAAAACACATGCTTTAAGCAATGATACATTTTGTTATACTGAAACACATATTTTATAAGCAAGGTTATATGATTTTTTAAGGCCTTTTACACTTCCTTTTACATGTCATTTAGCTTTTATCCAAAGCGACTTACAATTAAGTGCTTTCAACTGTGAAGGTACAAACTCCAGACAACAAGTAGTAAGTGCAAGTACATTAGCTTTAAATAAGTAAGCTACAAATATATGGTGTAAGAAATCTTTCAAAAAGATGTATGCACAACTTTAAGAATTCGTATTCGTATTTTAAACATTTGTGCGTAAATTAACTCAGGCATGCACAATTACGTTTTCATACACGTGAGTCAAAATAACATTTGTATTTTTATGTGAGTGTGACTCTAGAAGCTATGACTGTAAACATTCATGAGTACAACTCTAATTTCTACGACTACGAATTCTTCACTATGAACACAAATTCAAGTTTGTGGGTACGAGTAAAGAACAGTTGAAATGACGTCACTGTCGTCACAGGGCAGGTAATCAAACCTAGATTTCATCTAACGCGCATGCGTCAAAGGTGAAAGATGGAGACGGGTAAGGCTGCAGCCTGGAGCGTGCCGTCCATAGGTCCCGTCTCATGCGGGTCTCATGCCGTCCCGTGTCATGCCATCCCGTCTCATGCCGAGGCTGTTCAATGGTAAGTTCAGAGGGTCAAACACAAAATACGAAATCGCGAATTATTTAACCATACGTATAGGTTGCTGGTTTCTGGATGTTATTGTTGTGTCCCTGATGTTAACGTGATTTGATCAAGCCTCATTTAAAATTGCATTAGCGTTGGTTGACATTTGTTAGCGAATATTAGCTAACATTAGCTAGAGCAATTTGTGGTTGCAGACTTTGATGGTTTCTTTCTGTTATTGTCCTTAACGTACACATCAGTGTCTTTAAAAAAAATAACACACCGCAGGTGACACGATGCACGGTGTGCTTTTATGTTACGTATGTGTTTGTGACAATGTAGGCGGTGAAGATGTTGTGTAACTGCGTGTTTCCCTGCAGCCGATCCCGACGTGGCGCGAGGAGCGTCCGGTCAGCTGCTTTGTGTCGCAGCCCAACCTGGCGGCGCTGGCCCGGGATGCTGCCTCTCTGGCGCGGGACAAACAGCAGCCGCCGGCGCCGAGCATGATGATCGGCAAAGCCATGGTCTGCCTCGCATTCTCTCATTGTTTCATGACAGCGCCCGTGTTTGTTTTTTTACAAATAATGTGTTTCAACTTCCATAAGAAGCTGCTGCCTGTATAAAGTATGAACAATGTGTATTCTCCATTTTAGCATCTGTAAATCTGTGACCGACCTCTGCACAAACAACAATACAAAAATAAGCATGTTACACTCATTCCAAGACTCCGTTTTTATTTTATATTCTACAACCCCAAATCAGAAAAAGTTGGGACAGTATGGAAAACACAAATAAAAAAAGAAAGTAGTGATTTCTAAATGTACTTTGACTTGTATTTCATTGCAGACAATGTGAACACAAAATATTTCATGTTTTGTCTGGTCAACTTAATTTCATTTGTAAATATACATCCTTTCCTGTCATTCAGACCTGCAACACAGTCCAAAAAAGGTTGGGACAGGAGCAATTTAGGGCTAGTAATCAGGTAAATTGGTTAAATAATGATGTGATTTGAAACAGGTGATGTCAACAGGTGCAGCATCCAAGAAAGGTCTAGTCCTTTAGGAGCAAAGATGGGCCGAGGATCGCCAGTTTGCCAACAAATACGTGAGAAAATTATTGAAATGTTTAAAAACAATGTTCCTCAAAGAAAGATAGGAAGACATTTGCTTATTTCACCTTCAACAGTGCATAACATAATTAAAAGATTCAAGGAATGAGGAGGAATTTCAGTGCGTAAAGGACAGGGGTGTAAGCCTAAGCTGAACAACCGTGATCTCCGATCCCTCAGGCGGCACTTCATCAAGAATCGTCATTCATCTATGAGCGATATCACCACATGGGCTCAGGACTACTTTGGCAAACCTTTGTCAAGTACCACAATACGTAGTTACAGCCACAAATGCCAGTTAAAACTGTACTGTGCCAAAAGAAAGCCCTATGTTAACAGTGTCCAGAAGCGCCGTCGACTTCTCTGGGCTCGGAGACATCTGGGATGGACCATCACACAGTGGAAACGTGTACTGTGGTCAGATGAATCAGTATTTCAGGTATTTTTTGGGAGAAATGGACGCCGTGTGCTCCGGACCAAAGAAGAAAAGGATCATCCAGACTGTTACCAGCAACAAGTCCAAAAGCCAGGGTCTGTCATGGTATGGGGTTGTGTCAGTGCCCTTGGCAAAGGTAACTTGCACTTCTGTGATGGCACCATTAATGCTGAAAAGTACATAGAGATTTTGGAGCACAATATGCTGCCTTCAAGAAGACATCTTTTCCAGGGACGCCATGCATATTTCAACAAGATAATGCAAAACCACATTCTGCACACATTACAAAGTCCTGATTGGCCTGCCTGCAGTCCCGACCTGTCTCCAATAGAGAATGTGTGGCGCATTTTGAGGTGTGCCCACCTTAAGACTTGTTTGCAGCAAGAATGAGACAAAATTACACCTGAAACACTTCATCATTTGGTGTCTTCAGTCCCTAAACGTCTTTTAAGTGTTGTGAAAAGGAATGGCAACATTACAAAGTGGTAAATGTTTTACTGTTCCAACATTTTTTGAAATGTGTTGCAAGAACCAAAATAGGAATTTTGTTTATTTGAAAAAAACAAACAATAGAAATCATGAGGAACGCATTAAATTATGTGCTGTTGGCTTGTCTGCAATGAAATACAAGTCAAAGTACATTTAGAAATCACTACTTTATTTTTTTATTTGTGTTTTCCATACTGTCCCAACTTTTTCTGATTTGGGGTTGTATTACAGTAGTTCTGTAATAGTTCTATTACAGTAGTTATGTAGTTCTGTTCTGTAATAGAACTGTAGTTCTATTTTTAAGTGTATATTGAATAAATATGTAACAAGTAATTTACACTGTCATTTGTTATATCACACCTTCACATCTTTTTGTTTTTTTCAGGTAAACCCTTTACAGGAATTGATTGATGATTGTACACTTGTCTTTACCTTTCAACTAATTGGTAAAGTCAAATTCATCATTGATCAAAGATTCCTAAAAGTACTACCTACTTTGTCAAACTGATAAGAAATGGGGACAAGTAAACAATGTACAGTGCAGTGAATTTTAAATATTTCAATTCAAATGAATCAATGTATAATCAGCATTAGTGACATTAAAGTTAAAAAAACTTTATTACTATCTTCACTTTTCAAATAATGACCATAACAATCAACAATATGACCTAATATGCTGAGGAAATAAATTCAGAAGTGCTTTAGGAATAGGGTCATTTCGCTTGTAACTTGCTATTGAATGACAAAAACATCCACCAGATGGGAAAAAGGTATTTTACAATAACTTTGAATGCACCACGAGGCTGTAGGTAACCAGTTTCATTGAACGCACCGTCTCCGTCTGTGTTTTTGGACAACGGCTGCAGCTGCAGAAGTGTCTGAATCCTCTACAGTGAGTGAAATACAGTCAAACTTTACACCGTTTAGCGTTAGCTGTCAGAATTTTAACCTTGTTAACAGCTGCTGGATTAAATTAATCAAAATTAACGCGTTATTTTGACAGCCCTAGATTTTTTTTAAATGTAGTCATGGTCAGGGACACATCATCGCTATCCTCTGCCTCTCATCTGCACCAGAGACGGCTCCTGGAGGTGCTGGTGCTGGTCTTGGTGCCGGCTGGTCCCCTGCTGCACCATCATCAGCATCTGGCACCAGCAGGTCCCCGTTGCTCATGCAAATATTGTGCAGAACAGTGCAGCAGACGATGACCTCCGGCACGTATGTCACATCCACCTCCAGAGCCTTGAAGAAGATGGACCTCCATCTAGTCTTCAGCATCCCGAAGGACCGCTCAACAACACACCTGGCCTTTGACAGGCTGTTGTTAAAGTGAGCCTGGAGGTGGTTGCGAATAGGCTGTCTGAAGGGTGTGATAAGGCTGATGGGCTGGGACAGGCAGGGAGACGATAAAAAAAAGAAATTAGTGATTTCTAAATGTACTTTGACTTGTATTTCATTGCAGACAATACAACAGCACATAATTGAATGTGTTCCTCATCATTTTTATTGTTTGTTTCTTAAATAAACAAAATTCCTATTTTGGTTCTTGCAACAAATTTCAAAAAAAGTTGGAACAGTAAAGCATTTACCACTTTGTAATGTTGCCATTCCTTTTCACAACACTTAAAAGACATTTAGGGACTGAAGACACCAAGTGATGAAGTGTTTCAGGTGTAATTTTGTCCCATTCTTGCTGGAAAGGTGGGCAACAGTACGTATTACGTAGTAACTACGTATTGTGGTACTTGACAAAGGTTTGCCAAAGTAGTCCTGAGCCCATGTGGTGATATCGCTTATAGATGAATGACGATTCTTGATGCAGTGCCGCCTGAGGGATCGGAGATCACGGTTGTTCAGCTTAGGCTTGCGCCCTTGTCCTTTACGCACTGAAAATCCTCCACATTCATTGAATCTTTTAATTACGTTATGCACTGTTCAAGGTGAAATAAGCAAATGTCTTCCTTTGAGGAACATTGTTTTTAAACATTTCAATAATTTTCTCACGTATTTGTTGGCAAACTGGCGATCCTCGGCCCATCTTTGCTCCTAAAGGACTAGACCTTTCTTGGATGCTGCTTTTGTGCCAAATCATAATTACAATCACCTGTTGCCATCACCTGTTTCAAATCACATCATTATTTAACCAATTTACCTGATTACTAGCCCTAAATTGCTCATGTCCCAACCTTTTTCGGAATGTGTTGCAGGTCTGAATGACAGGAAAGGATGTATATTTACAAATGAAATTAAGTAGGGCTGAAATTTCATGCTTTTTGGTCTGAACGGCATACCCAAATTAAAAGTGGTACAGCTCCCATATACTTTGACACTCTGGGATGTGCCTAGGGATGCACCGATCCACATTTTTTCACTTCCGATCCCGATACCTGAATTTGGATATCGGCCGATACCGATACTATTCCGATACCAGAGCTGTGTTTGCTTTAATATTATTATTATCATTATTGTTGATTTTATATGATGCTGAAATAAACTCCTCAACGGGCAAGTATGATATGGACGTACGTATGCATGTATGTCCCAAAAGGCAACTTGAGGTATAAGGTCAGAAAAGGAAGTCAGAAAAACAGGAAAAATCTCATTCTGAAAACAAATATGCAACTGTAAGGGTTTCAAATTGACTGTCATGTCAATATTTATTACATTCCCAAAATGTCAAATACTTGAGTCTTGAAATATAAGAAAAGTGCAAGTGTAAAAATCTTACACACACACACACACACACACACACACACACACACACACACACACACACACACACACACACACACTATCAATAAAACAGTGTGTGAACAGCGCAAATCAAGCACACTGGCTCTTGTAGCATCAACAAATCAACGTTTTAAAATGTCAAATATCTGAAATATAAGAAAAGTGCAATAACTGTAAACATCTTACACACACACTTAGTTACACACACACATATACACACACACACACACACACACCTCTGTTTTCACGGCTGCGCAGCGGCTGCTCTGAAACAGCGGCCGCCGGGAGACGATCCGGGTCTCTGGGGGACGCAACAACGGGGAAATGAAACGCCACAAGCCAGCGACAACACCGGGACAGACGGTTGGGAAAGTCCTGCTTTGTTTTTGCATGTTGCTGTCTTGCTCTGCGGTGTTTCCTGTGAAGCATTTCCAAACAGCGGACACACAGGATAGCATTGAGCTAGCCACAATGCTGCTCAACGCTACTATCCTGCTAGCTGGCTGCAAACTGCGGAATGGACTTCCTGAGCGGGGCCGTGTCTCATAACTCTGTGTCTCATTGAACCGCGCCTCCGTTCAGGAAATCTATTCCACAGTTTGCAGCCAACCAGCAGACCAGCCGGCAGGAATCACTTTTGGAGCCATTTCAGCAGACAACGTTAAAGTGCAGACATGGCTCGTGCCCTGAATTTTGCTGGTATCGGTCCCGATACCGATACTGGATCGGATCGGCCCCATCCCTAGATGTGCCTGATATCATTGGAAAGGAAACATTCTCAAGTTTTTGTTCCAAGTGTCAGGGTGATTCTAGGCCTACAGAGCTACAGAGGCTAGAATAGAGTTTTTTTATTTCTGTCCAAGTCATACATCTGTAATATGATTAAAATACACTGCTGTGAACACATCTGAGAGGTAGCAGAGAATCCAGGACATTAGCCACATGTGTCTGCTTACTACAGAAAATATCCAGAAGCCAAAAGACTCAAAAATTGATTTTATATGATTTTTTTTCTACAAATATGGCTGTGCGTTTTTCTTGAAAGGTGCAAAGAAAAAAGCCAAAAAAGTGCAAAATTCAAAACTTCTCAAATACAAAAACACACCCACATCAATCACACACATACTGTAAATAACTATATACATAAATATATAGAAATAAGTAATTATAAATTGGTCAGGGAGGGCTTTGCATTGTAACAGTCACTGTCTGTGCTGAAACACAGAGCCAGCCATCACAGGGTTAAACTTTTCATGCTAAATCGCATATCTATGGACTCGTCTTCTTATTGGCTACAAGGCTAGGGGCGTTTCATAGCATGGAATTTTAACTGGCTGAAGCAAATGTCGATCAAGCCCCACGTGTCCGATTTCTCCACCGAGCCCCGATTCGCCGTTAAACCTATCAATCTCCGGCTCTGAGTGACGGATTGGCTTATGAGAGGTCTCGTTTGATTCCTAAGGCTTCAGAGAATAACATGGACGCGGTCATTGGCCATTAGACGACCGGAGGGAGGAGGGAGAGCCGCTGGAAGAGCGAAGCTGTTGAATCTCGCGTAGCTGTTTGTGTAACTCGGGGCTTGTAAACTTTAAGATTTTGAGGCGAATAACTCGTTTTGGATTAAACGGCTTAGATATTTCATTTCCTTGGACTCTTGTGGATTTATGAAACAAAGTTTTTGGGATTATATCACCTCTGTGGATAAAGGGACATTCAAAAAGGTATGAATGCACACACACCAGCTGCGCAGTGTAATTCTTAATTAATTTATTTTCTTTAACTTTATAACAGTTTTATAACTTCTATAAATCACCTTATGCTTTGTGTGTGGGCTTAAATTAATCTTGAGAGGCTAAGCTTTCAAATGGTGTGTCGCATGGCCATATATTGTGAAGATTAATGTGTAGAAGTTATAACAAAGTATATTCAGCGTCCAATTTGAGCGGAGGTGGGTCGTATACGGGACAGTGACAGTTGAGAACAAAACATGAAATATTTTGTGTTCACATTGTCTGCAATGAAATACAAGTCAAAGTACATTTAGAAATCACTACTTTCTTTTTTTATTTGTGTTTTCCATACTGTCCCAACTTTTTCTGATTTGGGGTTGTATATCCTGGTGGAGGGTAGGACTGCTGATAATAGATAGGGCTGTTTCTCAGTACTCTGGCGTCATGAACTGACCCACAGAACCCCACGAACATCGAGGAACTTTCCAACATCATCGCAGATGGCCTGCAGCTGGACTGAGTAGAAGAGCTTCCTGTTAAAATAACAGGCAGCATCTTCTGCTGGGGGCTTCCCCCTGACGTGGCAGCCATCGATGGTGCCAACCATTCGGCTGAAGGCTGCGGATCCGGCCAGACGGGCAAAGCGGGCCCCGAGGCAAGGGAGCTCTTCTGCGGTGGGATGTCGGACCACCTTATAAAGTAGAGCTGCAATCTTCCCACTTGCCCTGTGGACTGCCCGGTGAATGGTTGCCCGGTGCATGTCAAAGGCCCTCGCAACCACACAGTAGGAGGAGGCACTGGCAAGCCAGAAAAGAAAAACCAGGGTGTCGATCTCTGGGCCCCAACCATGGTCACATTCTGTGCCTAACGCAGCCATGACTGCATGGAAGGACTCCCTAGAAATGCGGTAGTCAACCCTCAGGTCACTGTGGCCATCAAAGTATAGAGCCAACAGTGGCATTGTATGATTTATCTGGCAGTACTTTATGGGCTGGGAGGATGCTGTGAGTGGGGAGAGGAGAGCAAATTAATTGATTTTTTAAAATAAAGTTTGCCTGGTTCTGTTACTATCCCTGTGTTTTCCTTATTCATTGTCTTTTCATAACATTCATCAGAATTACATGATAGAAAATATATCAATAGGCCTGTCTATTCTGTTGTCTATTGGTGTATGTTAGTGTAAAGATCAACTAATGAAGAGCACTTAACATGTTTTCAGGACACAAATACATAAACTTATGTAAAGTCTTATGCTGATAGTGCTTTTAATTGTTATCAAACAATTGTTTATCCACTTGGAGCACACATAAGTACTTCTGATGATAAAATAACGAGCAGCTTGGTGTCACTGCTGCATAAAATGTATAGATGGTGAACTAATAATAAAAAATAGTTTGAACCTGACCAGTTACTCAGGAAGTCCACAACTTTGACCCAAAAATTGACGCACTAATGCACAAAAAATAATATACCTCAAGTTCTGCCAATAGTAGGAGGATCCTGCGTTGGCATCGGAGGCGACGTATTTTCCACATGCTGTGTAAAGTAAGGGGTAACATGCAGAAATATTTTTTGTAAACAAATATTATTTGTAAACAAAAAGCGGCATATATTTTTGGCGGGCTCTAAAATGTGTTACGTTCGTCACGTTCGTCACGCTCATCTCGCTCGTCATCTCCGGTTAGTGTTTCAACGTAAGTGTTCCGTTTGGGACAGTACTAACCAAAGCCTGTCTACGGAAAGCCGTTCCACTCCCCATTCAGCCCCATTGTACCTAGTTTGGTTGCAGTTCCACCAGAGTTCCACTGGGGGTGATCACGGTCCAGTGCAAAATGAATGGGACCCTATGGAGCTAGACGGCTAAATTTGTCTCTTTCGCCTGATTGTCGTTGAGAAATCTAAGATTTGATTGTAGTTTTTGAAAGTTCAACATGGATTATAGGTCAAAAGTTGAATGAACGAGTAATTATGCCCTTTCGATTTCTTACAGGTTAAGTCGTTGTTGCCCATACCACGCTAGTATTCTGCTAATGAATGCTGATTGGTCAGTGAAGGACTGATTCCGATCGGAGATCCCGCTTGACGGCATCCGAAGCGGAGCCAGAATGTCAGAGTGAATATTTCGGCATGGTCGTTAAAACATTAGCAAACTTCTTTCTATCATGTGTATTGACAGGGAGAGCCTTACCTGTTAGCTGTGTTGTCGATGCCTCGAGAGAAAAAAGGAAGTGACTCAGAGCTTGCCGTAAAGCAGTATCTCTGGCCATATATATGTGTATGACGTCATTGACATTTTAAAAGGCTTTTTAGAACAAAAAAGCAACTTTAAAATGTTTTAACACCCAGCAGTATGTATTTTGTTTACCTCCCCTTTCGAATGCAACATTCAAATTACTAGACAAAAAATTATATCCTGAGAAAAGTGGATTTTTAGGGGTATAGCTCCATAGAGTCCCATTCATTCTGCACTGGCCTGTGAGCGCCATCTAGTGGAACTCAGAACCCGGAAGTAACGAGGGAGTGGAACTTCTTCCTATATTAGAAATTCTTTGGTACTAACCAACGAAAGTGGGCACTACAGCGGTAAGTGGTCAGTGCATATTAGCAGTAGAGTTGAGCCGGATACTCGGCTGAAACGAGTATCTGGTACGGATAAAGCACTTTTGCCGAGTACGAGTATTATAATAATACGAGTCAATATCTGTGCTCGGATTGAATAAAAATCCTCATTGGGTAGCTGACTGTGTCTGCGTTCTGTGATAGGCTAGTAGTCACAGCACTCCTCCCCTACACGCTCTGCTCACTCACTCACAGAACACAGAGGAGAACAGCTCTCCTCTCTCTGTCTCTCCCTCAGTCACTCAGGTTCGCGGGTCTTTTACGTTAACGTTTAGGGTCTCTTCAGCTTCAGGTTGTTTTTTGATTCGGTTTGTAGTACTTACTTATTAACCAGTAGAGTTCTGGTAAACGTGGGGTACGTGGTGCTTAGTAGAATGCGACTCGCATTGCGTCTCTGCCTGTCGGAGATTTTTTTTCTTTTTTAAACCGTCAGCTGGCTCTAACCAGTTTTTTTTACTTCACGCACTGAGTGTCTGACACTTTCTTGCTGTATTTTATAAGTCAATGCACATCTGAAAAACAGCATCGGACTATTTGATCCGTAGAACACAGTCCCCCGCCCCCCTCTCTCTCTCTATCTCTTTCTCTCTCTCTCTCTCTGTCTCTTACTCACTCTCTCACACACACACACACACACACATACATACATACCTGGTGTGGAAATAAATAGATAATAGTTAAAAAAAGAAACTTATGTTGAGTATGAAAACTCTTGTTCATTACATTTTACTTCATAATTGCAACCGCATGTGTTGTATTCATTGTTGCAAAACTTGTTCTGTATATAGTTTGTTTGTTATCGTGATCAAAACCATTGATCTGAAGCTCAATGCTGATGCTGTCATGTAAATAGTTTTCTAATCAGCAATAAATATAACAATTTATGATCAACCCATATCAATTACGTGCTTAAAATAACATACTGGTTAAAGCCCCGTCCATTTCAAGACAAACTGACCCACTTTTGGGTTAAATCCCGCCCACTTCCGGGTTAGGCCCCGCCCAGTCCGAGTCCAGATAATTCATATGGTTAACAGATACAGATAATGCTGTACTCGCTCATCCCTAATTAGCAGTGTACTGACCGAAGTAGGCGATTTGAGACACAGCCAGCCAATGACCAATGACAGTATATAAAATGGAGCTAGCTACTCCGCTGTTTTTGACGGAGACAAGTGAAGTCTCTTACCAGCACTTTTCCGGTGATCGTTAAGTGTTACTGAGCGTTACTGCGCAGCTGCAAACTGAGCTTCCCGCCGTAGATGTGACGTGACCAACGTGTCTGCAAGTTTTAAGTCTTCTGGTAGCTGTGCCAAGAGAAATCTCAATCATTCCCAGTCTATCAGAGACGGAGAGCGTAGGTAGCCTATATGTAAGGAGATAACATAGGCACAGGCTAATTATTGCTAACTTAAATGCTAGTTAACATTAGTAATTAAACTAAACAGCTAATGTACGTCGAAACTGCCTGCGAGCTTCTCCTGTACTATACGGTAATTCCTCTACCATGCAACAGTAAGTCACGTGGTTATGACACAATCGTTAGCCTATTTTTATAAAAACGTCTGCTATGGAGCCATAACGTGAGGTACAAGGTAATGGAGCCTTTTATGCATTGTCGTGTTTCTTTAGAAATAAACGATGGACAAATCAAGTCTTTAAACGCTTCAGATGTAAAGTTATTGGCTGTCAAAGTGACGCCAAAATGAATGGCAGTCAATGGGATGCTAACGGGGGTGATGGATAAGTGTTAGCAAAATGGCGCCATCGCGGCTTCGCTCTGAGGAAAGAAGCCTGCCCCCTTGCGAATGACTAACTTCTACCGGAAAAGGTAGGGCCTATCTAGCAGAGGATGGACCCTCCTGATTGGACAGACGGACTGTCTGTCTTTTAACAGGAAGCACGGCTTTGCCGGCTCGTAAAAAAAAACAACAATGGCGGACCTAAGCGGGAGTTGGAGCGACATCGCTGACGGCGCAATAATCATTTAAATGTATGTATATTTAATGTTTTGCCGTACATTTGTTATCACAGTTAATGTGTTACATCAATGTAAAGCTTAGCTAACGCTTTAATGCTGGTACAAATTGCTATTATAATTAGCCTTTCGCCGAGCCCCGCCCCCCTTAGTTACTGTTGCTACGTCCAACAAACAAATGGTCAAACACGACCAGTGCGACAGATTGCCATGACGGGAAGAGGTATACCCGTGCGTGTCAGTGACCTTTTTTGGAGCAATACCTCCGCGATATCCTCCAGATCGAGGCAAAAGGGGTTACAGTATGCAGTGGAGGGATATATTCAAAATATAAAAATATGCAATGGAGACACGACTACTATTGAGGCTAATGCTTACCGGTCACTTGATGCATTATGCAACTACTATATTATGTGCCAGTGATTCTTATTTTGTTCTATTGTTTGGTTCACAGTGCTGAGCAAGTTACTTTAACATTGTAATATATTCTATATGCTATGTTCGACTTTGTTGTAAACTGACGAAAAATAAAGTTGGGGAGCTCAAAGACCCAACACAACAGCAGCTAATGTAGCTAGCGTTAGCTAACATGTTAACTAATGTTAGCTAAAGCTAAAGGGCTCGTTAAACTTAGCTAGCTTAGAGAGTAGAGGTGTGTCCCAAACCGCGCACTTCTGTACTTATACTAACTATTTGAGTGCACTCAAAGTGTAACTTGTCGAAGTGTGATAAATGCAGTGCACTGCAAATACCCGGATGGTGCACTCAAAACGGTCAGAAAGTTGAGTGTGCATCGATGCACACTCAACACACTCAACGGTCGCCATCTTGTCTACGTAGCGGAAGGGGCGGAGCTAACAAATACTGAAAAACTTTGGATAATGGCGGACTTCTACGCCCTTCATAACCTAGCTAGCTAACGTTACATGTGTTGTGGTATACTGTTGTTTACTGTGTTTAACTATCGTCCTCACTGTAGACATTTTAGCGTTAGATGTGTGATCTCGTATACATGTGTATACAATATACATCAGCTAAGCTGCGAGCGTTAGCAGTAATGTTACAGTACGTTAATGTATGCTATGTTATAACGTATTAACAGTGCTGTTTCTGTCCTGATCTGACTTATATAATCGTTAGGGACACGGACGTGGCAGCCGTCAACGCTGCCAACTTGAGGGAAGTCCTCCTCTGCTGGAAGGTGAACGACCTGGGGGAGGAGAGAGAGGATTTCCCTGCTGGTCTTGTGGACAGCACGGTGCACAGTGGCCCGGGGCAGAGCAAAGGCTCTGGCTACACCACGATAAGAGGTACCGCTGGCTAGCCAAAAGAGGAAGACAAGGGCCTCGATGACGGGTCCCCAGCCGTGGTCACACGCCGTGCCGAGGATGTACCGTTACAGGATCCCCTGGAGAGTCTGAAGTCCCCCCTCATATCACTTTCCCCATCAAAGTACAGGCCCAGCAATGGCACCGTCTTTTAAAATAAAATGTTATTGAATGTATTTAATGGTATCTGTTATCTTTAGCGTTGCATGACTGTAGCAAGCATACGTGAATTTAATGAATAGAACAATAGGATCTATTGAAATGTCTATTGGGTTGCCTCTGCTTTCATTCTTGTATTGTCACTGTAATTAATAGCTATTGCAATAAACACCCTTATATAAACATATAATATGACTATTTTCTATGTTAACGTTATATGCCAGTTGGACACCATTTTAATTGCTCCAATTTTGCTAAAATATCTCAAAATGGCCATTTTTGGTTTCTTACAATGAATTAAGAGCAAAAGTATGAATATCATAAAACCGGTATGTTTGTGGTTGCATAAAACAGAGGTCAAATACAAGCAACAATAAAAACAATCACATTAATTTTGATAAACAAAGCAGAAATGTATTTTTCGCGAGTGACAAAAGGTAGTGGGAATGCTCTGCCCTGGGTACAATTCACAATTTCGCAGAAGAAGAAGGAGGAGGACTGAGATGTTGTGATCGTCACTTCCGGTAAGTACATGAGGCAGTGCGCGATTTGAGACAACACTCCCCCGTCAAATTTTACGCACTATGCAAGTAAGTACATAGTGCACGAAGTGCACTTCTCTGAGTGCACTAAGGGAAGTGCGCGGTTTGGGACACACCTCAGGTTAACATTCTGGCAATGATAGCCATGGTAATCATAACTATGGTCCAATTTGTGTTCTTGCCTCTAGTTAGTAGATCTAGACAACACGGTAACTAGTTAGCTGTTAGCCTTACCTTTGAGCAGACGTATTTATGCTTCGTAATGTTCGACACATTTAACTGGGAGTGGGGCCGTCCACACTGTTTTATCCATTGTAGGCACCGCTCACGTTGTGTTTTCAGCTTTGGGAATGGAAAGAACACAACTCCTCCAGACAATCTCTCGGGGTATCTAGTGTCCGATTTACAAACGCCGTGGGCGCACCGCTTCACCATCTTGCTTGGAGTCAATGTTTGTCGGACCTTCTCACATAGTAACGGTTGCTATGATGTGTAATTGGACAATGGCCGTTTTGGGGGAGGGGCCGGCGAGAGGTCAATTAGGTAGATACACCCTGAGCTAACGTTAAGCTAGCTAACTGATTATAGATGATTAACTCATTTAACATTAGACAGGAAGGTGGAGAAGCAGTCCACCTTCCCCTCGTCTCTCATACACCTACGTACATATTGTATTGTGCAGCCCGCTTTAACCGAGTGTCTTCGAACTAGCTATTCAATTCAATTTTATTTATAGTATCAAATCATAACAGGAGTTATCTCAAGACACTTTACAGATAGAGTAGGTCTAGACCACACTCTATAATTTACAAAAAAAAAAAAACAAATCCCCCAAGAGCAAGCACTAGTGCAACAGTGGCGAGGAAAAACTCCCTTTTAGGAAGAAACCTCGGACAGACCCAGACTCTTGGTAGGTGGTGTCTGACGTGCCGTTGGGGTGTGTAGCTGAGGCCGTTGTCTCTACAATAAACTCTCGGCTGGCTGCTAATCCACAGCAGCTGACTCAACATTATTAGTCCAGCTTGCCTCGCTCTACATCAGCCCCGAACATCTATCTAATGTCCCCTCAAAGCAGTGGGAGCCCCAAAAACAGTTGCTGGGAGTCCCACAGGCCCCGGCCTTGACAAAGCTCCCCTTAACTGACCCGATGTAAGCATCTGTTTCTGTGTTTGCATATGCATACGCTTACGAATTTCTCTGCCTGTGAGAAGTTTTAAATATTGAACTAAGGCACGGTGACATTTTCTTTGAAGAATTATGGTGGTGAGAAGATTATGGTTTGGTATTGACGGACGCACATTGTACGTAGACGTAAGATCATGAGAATGAATTAATTATGCTTTTGAATTGTGTTGTCATCCTCATCTGACCTCTCAATCTCTCAAAGAGAAAGGAAATGTATCATTAGATTGACTTTTGTTTCCCCTGACAGAATGGTTTTGCTGTAGTTCGACCTCCTGGACACCACGCTGAGGAGAGCATGCCTATGTAAGTACATTTGGAAAATTGAGCAAGAGAAAGATCAGTTCTAATCTGAATAACAACAACTTTATCAGACATTTCTCCATAACTTCATTATGCTGGCAAATTCAATTCCCTTCAGGACATACAATTCCCTGACATTTCCTACTCCCTCACTTCTGTTAAACAGGCTTTATTAGCCTCGTCCTTCTAGACAACTTGCATTCCACTTTTGTAATATAGTATATGCAAATATTAAAGCTTCTATTTAATTTCAGCACAACATACATTAACGTGTTGTACCTTAATGTCAGATATACTTTAATGTCATGACTGTATTTAAGTATAATATTGCTCAAGCTTGTAAATATGATGATTTCAGGAAGTTAATAGCACTGCCTCGTTACTGTCCACTTTCAGGGGCTTCTGTTATTTCAACTCAGCCAGGCTGTTGCAGCAGAGACTCAATGTCAGTAAAATCCTCATCGTGGACTGGGTGAGTACCAAATACAGCGCAATGGTTTGCTTGGTACATAACCATCTATTTAGAGAATTCACACCTAAGTGCTGTTGTGGTGGCAGTTGAAAATCTTATTTACATTGTGTGTTTTCATTAGGTTTTCTTTTTTCAGAAATGGGTAGGCAGGATATCTTGTAAAATAAACCACAGAAACCTAGAAATACATACAGTATATGTGCCCATTAGACCACAGTGTACTTGTTATGAGAGGAAGAAAATGGCTTAAAATATCAGCTATTTAGGTCAGGCACTGTCTCTCTTTTGAAAAGAGAGACAGCTGGTCATGGCCATTACCAAAAGCCTTTGAAGGGCTTTTTCATTTCCTCTCTGTCTGTCACAGGGGGACGTTTAGTGCAACTAGCAAAGTAATTGTCATGCCACTCCATCCAACAGGGACATTTTTAGGATCAGTATATTAAAACATTCTTGGGATATAGGCAATGAGGTCATTTAATTGATGTTGTCTTGCTGGCAAAAGTGAAGAACTTTTGAAGTTGAGTTGTATTGAATCCTGCTGACCATCCCTCTTTAACATCACAACAGACTACAGCTGAGGTACAGACTTGACTGTCTGGCAGTATTGCAGTCTCTGAGTGTCATTCAGTTAGTCCTGGTGCAGGTGTTGGTTGTCCCGTCTCTGTGAAACTCATTCCAAATCATTTGATGTCCTTTTGGTGACAGCTTCTGTTATCATATGCTGTTACTCACACCACACCCCCCTGTGTAAAGTGTTGCCTTAACCAGTACCTTTTCAATGTTTGCAGGATGTTCACCATGGTAATGTCACCCAGCAGGCCTTTTACGCAGACCCTAATATTCTCTACCTGTCACTGCATCGCTACGATGATGGCAACTTCTTCCCTGGCAGTGGAGCACTTGACGAGGTGGGAAGGAACACCGGTCTGTCTCTCTGCCTGCCCACCCACCTGTTGCACAAAGTAACTGTGTGTGTGTAAATGTGTGTGTGTGTGTGTGTGTGTGTGTGTGTGTGTGTGTGTGTGTGTGTGTGTGTGTGTGTGTGTGTGTGTGTGTGTGTGTGTGTGTGTGTGTGTGTTGTGTGTGTGTTGTAGGTGGGCAGTGGAGCAGGTGAAGGCTTCAATGTGAACATGGCCTTTACTGGAGGACTGGAACCTCCCATGGATGATGCAGACTACCTGGCTGCATTTAGGTAAGACACAAGATCATCTGCTACTTTAGAGAGAGAGTTTGTGACTGAGTTGTCTTACTGTAGATTTAGTTACTTTGCAATGCTAAATATCTTCCCTGAAAGTGACTTGGAGGGAAGGCTCAGCAGTACATACTTTGCCAAATGATCTATTGGGGGCTGTTGTGTAGGTAGGGAGCTGCAAGGCCTGATTTCTATTAGGTCCACTCTAGACTGTTAGGTTTTTACAACATTGTGCTAATCTAATCAATACCCAACTGGCACTGCTCCATCGGACTTTGTAAAGAAACAAATAAGCAGAGTTTTATCATCATCAAATAGCAGTATAATAACTGTTCCCCTTCACCCACTCTCTCTCTGCCCCGTTTCTCAATAATTATCCCATTTGTTCTTGTTCCACCAAACATACACACACACACACACACACACATACACACACACGCTTGAAAGGCCTACACAGACAGTTACCACAGATGTCTCACGTCTCATGCACACCTCTGGTTCAAACAGTTGGTAAGGAGCAGGTCTGGATTGGTTCCAGCATTCTTTGAAGATGAACCCATGTATGCGACGTGTGTCCATCTGGCCTGAGCCAAGCACACTAAACGGACAGGCCGCTGTCTTCTCGCAGCTTTCTGCACACAAGCACCCGGAAGCACACCATTAATGCAGCCCAGACCCCTGTGTGCTCTCACTTTCCCTCTCTTCACTTTTTATTGTTTCTTCCCCCTTCATCCTCCTCTTTCTACCCATGTGTGCACCGATGACAACCACATAATATACATATATCATACTACAGACATTATTTATCATCACTGAAGTGCAGTATGCCTCACACACAAGTTGGTATATTATTTCTCATCTATATTGATACACAAAGCAGAGTATTATTCACACAAATTAAATACCATTGAACAGTAACGCATATTAAAACTGGCAACTGTGCACAGCATCTAATTAACAAGTTTAATGAGTGTTATAGAACCTTCCATAATTAACAACCTGATCTTCAGAGATATCCACATTACTAGAAGAATTGCTGATACACTTCAGTATAGAAATTTGATTTAAAAAAAACACATATGTTGTACACTGTAGTACTATTACTTATAACTGGAAATGGCTAAAATCAGAGTCTTGTCTAGCTGTGACGGGCTGGAATTCTATGATTCCATGGTATCGTATGGCTAAAAGATTGAAAAATATGTATAGAAATGAACTAAAAATGAAGATGTCTTTTTTTATTTGAAATATTCAGTTGTATACTACAACACTACAATAAATTGGTAAAACAGTCTTTATTTTATTTATAACCATTCATAATATTTTCTTGTGTTTGCTGTCTTTTAACAGGGACAAAGGAACAATTGAAGGTGGTCACTGAGGATGGGAAAGCCAAAAGGGAGAGATGAGGAGAGGGAGAGCAAAATACAAGAGAGCAGGGAGACAGACGCCAAAGAAAGATAATGAATATATTATTTGCTATATTAGAGATTACCATTCAAAAAATAAATGCTTTAAATGAACTGGTCTGTCTGTGTCTTTAAGTTTTTGGGTGTGTATATAATATAAACTGGTTTTCAATGTCTATTTTTCCATCAAATTCTGACCTGGACACAGGAACCTTCTAACTGAATAATTATATTCAGATGCTACCTGTTCTAATAATTCGTTAGGTATACAAGCTCTAAAAAGACATTGACGAAACGTGTATCTTTATTATAACGTTTATTCAAACATTACTATATACTGTACACAAGTATATTCAACATGAAGCGGCGATCAGACTCAGCTGCCGATGATGGTGTTGCTCCTTCAGAAGGAGAAAGCTTTAGGTTAGTCAAGTAGTTATCCAACCTGTCCTGGTAACATTAGAACTGCATCACAAGTATATTTAAGCATACTGTAACAGGAAGGTGCTTCATGTACCTGTAGTGTAGTTTCTTCATCATGGTCTTAACTGACAACTGTTGACCATTTAACACACTTACACCTACCGTTACTGTGTTAGTGGGTGTTTATCAATGGTGTTATGACTTTTCATATGTTGGTTGTAGCTTGTGTGTTTACAGTACTATTTCTCACTTGTAGTTTACTGCATATCATACTGCCTGTGGTAGCTCATTAGCTGGTAGCGTTTACCTTATAGTAGTAGTTGCTTATCATATTTTGCACTGCATTTGTTTAAAGGCTAGAAGCTATTGGACAATGAGCTAATGTTACATACATGCAGTAAACTACAAGCTAATGTAAACTGTTAGCTACTGTAAGCTTCATGTAATTAAGATTAATTAATGCAATTGTCCTTACTAGTAAGTGTTATGACGAGTGACGACTACAAACATGAACTCCCACGAGTTTTTAATTTGTTGACATGGGATAAATAAGAGAAAACGACTATTGCTTACATTATAGCCTATCAGAGGCCATCCACACGAAGACGCGTTTGGATGCAAACGCACTTTTTTTGCATCGTTTGGGCTAGGGATGGGCATTCGATAAAATTTTCTTCGTCGATCGTCGGGAGAATTAATGATCAATTATCGATTAATCATTAATACTTTTATATTAAAATTCATTATTTATTTAACTTTTTATAAATTAAAAACGCAATGAAAATACAAAAATACAGCATGTTTTTACCTCGATGAGATCTTAATTACAAGAAGAACAACTTGTGACAGTTAAACTGGAGGTTCGGCTAAACTTAAAGATATATGCGCTGCAGTGTTTAATTTAGCAGCGGAACCGTTGCTGCGAGCAGGCGTTGTTAAACAGAGACCCTCGTTTGTTCCAAAATAATAAATAAAAATAATCGTGTTCAATAATAACTTAATCATAACTTAACCAAAAACATAATACTACTTAGATCTGACAGGTGTTGTCAAAATGTAACTCAAAACTATCCAAGGCACGGACAAAGTAATACAAAATAACCAGTTACTCACATAGAACTTCTGCACCAGTCTACTGGTTTTTGTTGAGAAAAATAAGCAGGTTGACATGATCTGGAGTCAGACGCGACCGCTACCTGGTGACCGCGAGTCCATCCGCCGAACACACCCGCCGGCCCGGGATGCAGGTAGCTACCTCCGCGCTAACTTGGCCAGCCCGGCCCAGGAAACCTCGTTCCGTTCTTCGTTTCGTAGTGAGTTTCTACCAGTCTGGTGATGGTACGTCGTGACGGAATGTGAAATGCTGGTTCCAATATCCATCTCAATGAACGTGCAGATCCCTCCGGTAATTTCCTCTGCTCGTTGTGCATCGCAGCTCCTCCGTGCTAACACAGAGTTGATGCTAGGTTAATAATGAGAGCAGGACGCACCGCCACCGACATTAACCAGCGGATGCACTTTGGTTAAGTGGTACATCATTTGAGTCGTGGCCGTGTTGTACTTATACACGGCGTCGCAGTGTTTGCAGTGAACTAAGTCGTTTTTTAAATCAAAATGGTCCAACGCTACACTTCGTTGTGACCTCTTCATGTTTACTTTGAATCAAAACGTAACTCGCAGCTAACTGAGCAGCCTATGGCGCCCCCGGGTGGTAAAATGTTTAATTGCTGCTGACACACTGGAAATAATTTCATTGCTGCAAACACACTACACAAGGCAACCTGCATTAGTTTAATCGATGACAAATTAACGTGATCGACGAAATTCTTAATTATCAATCGTCGATCGTCGATTAATCATGCCCATCCCTAGTTTGGGCCGATTGTCCACACGAATCCTGTAAACGCACTGCCTGTAAACGCACTTTTTTGAAACCTGGTCCCAGGGTGAATAAAAAAAAACGGCTCACGTTTGGCTTTGTATGTACGCCGAAACCGCATAAGTGCGTATCGATGATGTCATCGCCACACCCCTCGACCATATAGCCTTTGACCTCTTACCCCTCGTCATAACAACAATGGCGGACTACATGCTTATGTTTCTGCTGGAGAAGATATTGACCCTATTAGGGTTACTAGGGCAAAATATTATGCTCCTGTGCCACCACTCTGAGCAAAAAAGATGGACAACCACAGACGCCACATCATGTTAAATCTCCCGCGAAGGGCTACCAGGAGGGCAACCAGGAGACAATTTTGGGTTAGACCAGGTAGAACCAGCAGTTGGTGGGACAACGTCGTCAATGGCGTTGTTGACGAAGAATGGAGGGAGAACTTCCGCATGTCCAGAACATCTCTCCTCGCCCTGAGCGAGGAACTCCGTCCATACATCGGTGGGCAAACAACAGCCATGCGTGCACCAATTGAGACGGTGAAAAGGGTTGCGTTGACGCTCTACTACTTGAGCGACGAAGGATGGCTACAAAAGACTGCTAACGCCTTTGGCAGGTAGACCTGCAAAGCGATCGCTATCCATCTTGGGCCAAAATACGTAAAGCTCCCTTTTACGGAGCCCGAGGCTGAGGATTTGGTTTTGGGCTTCCATCGTGCTCATGGCATGCCACAGTGTTTGGGAGCGGTCGACGGTACCCACATAGAAAAAAAGCAGCCATCTACCAACTCAATGGACTACATCAACAGGAAAGGCAAGCATTCCCTTAATGTACAGGCTGTATGTGACTACAAGTTTAAATTCATGGACGTCGTGATAAAGTGGCCTGTGAGTGTACATGATGCGCGAGTTTTTGCTAATTCAAAGCTCAATTCGTACTTCAAGATCCCTGCTCTGAAAAAGCAGATTGTGGACGATGAGGAGGCCATACCCATTTTCCTTCTTGGTGACCCAGCCTACCCTCTGCTGCCTTACTTGATGAAGGAATATTCCAGTGGAGGCTCCACACCACAAGAACAATACTTTGGCCTATGTTTGTGTAGGGCACGCATGGTTATCAAGTGTGCTTTTGGTCGCCTTAAAGCCAGATTTGCTGCACTGAGAAGCACCCGCGGCGCTACCATTGGGCCCGGGTAGGCCTGGGCCCACCCATTTTAGGTCCAGGCCCGCCCATTTTGGCCCAGGCCTATAGTGAGTGATTTTCATTCTAGCAGTTCGAGGAAAGCTTTGAGTGAAAGCTTCTCAGCCAATCAGCGGCTTTTACCCCACGTGTGGTCTCTTAAGCCCGCCCACAGGCTGCATCGTCACCAGCAAGTGATCCAATGAAATGAATGACGTTGGCGCGCAAGCTTTTCTGTTTTCATTCCGAGGAGCAGGAGGAGGACACTGCCATTTTATGTAACGAGGTTACAAGTGACCAGTTACCAACTGACACATAACTACGATCAGCGCTCACACGCTCCACTTAGCACCAATTGCAATGCTTACTTTTAAACGTTCAATGGGTTTCATGGTGTCAATGGAATCGTCTTTTTATTGGCTACAAGGCTAGGGGCGTTTCATAGCATGGAATCTTAACTGGCTGAAGCAAATGTCGATCAATCCCACCTGACCCCACATCACCTCCGAGCCGTGGTTGGCCGTCAAACCAGTCTATCTCCGACTCTGAGTGACGGATTGACTTATGAGAGGTCTCGTTAGATTCCTAAGGCTTCAGAGAATAACATGGACGTGGTCATTGGCCGTTAGACGACCGGGAGGAAGCGGAAGAGCCGCTGGAAGAGCGAAGCTGTTGAGTCTCGCGTAGCTGTTTTTGTAACTCTGGGCTTGTAAACTTTAAGATTTTGAGGCGAATAACTCGTTTTGGATAAAACGGCTTAGATATTTCATTTCCTTGGACTCTTGTGGATTTATGAAAACAAAGTGTTTTGGGATTATATCACCTCTGTGGATAAAGGGACACTCAAAAAGGTATGAATGCACACACACCAGCTGCGCAGTGTAATTCCTAATTAATTTATTTTCTTTAACAGTTTTATAACTTCTATAAATCACCTTATGCTTTGTGTGTGGGCTTAACTTAATCTTGAGAGGCTAAGCTTTCAAGTGGTGTATCGCATGGCCATATATTGTGAAGATTTAATGTGTAAAAAGTTATAACAAAGTGTATAGAGCGTCCATTTTGAGCGGAAGTGGGTCGTATGCGGGACAGTGACATCTGAGATTAACCTCTTTACCTACTTGTCAGACGGCTGAAATTTCATGCAACGACCCAAATTAAAAGTGGTACAGCTCCCGTATACTTTGACACTCTGGGATGTGCCTGATATCATTGGAAAGGAAACACTCTCAAGTTTTTGTTCCAAGTGTCAGGGTGATTCTAGGCCTCACTGACACAGAGCTACAGAGGCTAGAATAGAGTTTTTATTTCAGTCCAAGTCATACATCTGTAATATGATTAAAATATACTGCTGTGAACAAATCTGAGAGGTAGCAGACAATCCAGCACATTAGCCACATGTGTCCAGAAGCCAAAAGACTCAAAAATTGATTTTATATGATTTCTTTTCTACAAATATGGCTGTGCATTTTTCTTGAAAGGTGCAAAGGAAAAAAGCCAAAAAAGTGCAAAATTCAAAACTTCTCAAATACAAAAACACACCCACATCAATCACACACATACTTGACATAACTATATACATAAATATATAGAAATAAGTCATTATAAATTGGTCAGGGAGGGCTTTGCATTGTAACAGTCACTGTCTGTGCCTACTGGAAGTCTGGCACACGTGGGTGCTCAGTATTTTCCGTGGGTGCTCGAGCTCCGGAGCGCCGACGGTAGAGCTCCGGAGCGCCCACGGTATCGCCGCCTATGTCTGGCTATCTGTATGCACGTTTTCTGGAGGGAAAAATAATATTGGCAGCTGTAGGTAACTTATGATAGCGCATGTGTTATAGGAGGAGACAGTGTTCAGCAGCCTAGCACAAATGCAGTTTTGGCTTATTTTAACTGGCCCATCCAGTTTTCTGGAGGCCCACCTACAATCAAAATCCTGGCGCCGCTAGTGCTGAGAAGGCCTATGGATATCAATTTGCAGGACCTGCCCCATATAATTT
Source organism: Gymnocephalus cernua (assembly GCA_023631565.1). NCBI lineage: Eukaryota > Metazoa > Chordata > Actinopteri > Perciformes > Percidae > Gymnocephalus > Gymnocephalus cernua. The sequence goes on from CM042430.1 coordinate 1,152,791, forward strand.
ACGCTTGCTTTGTTCTCCATAACTTTTGTGAGGACAGTAAGGAGACCGTGGTTGATCAGTGTGATGACAACTTCCAGCCACCACTACAACGCAACAACTACATCACAGACTGTAACGAAGGGGAAGGGAAAAGAGTGAGAAGAGTACCTTGACCCTTAACGACTAAAGTTTAATCTTGCTACTTAAATATAAGTAAGCCCTTGGTCTTATAATGCAAAATGAACCTAGGGGTTAATAACATATGTACTAATATGTACTAACAAGGCTTCAACGGTAGCATAATGAGGTTCCCTACATGTAAATCGAAGCGAATGTGTTAAGTGTAAAGACTGTTTATTTGAAAAGAGATTACGAAGACAGTTTAGTTCATGTTTACAAGGGGTGCGCCATCTTAAACAGTCATGAGCAATCGAACCACGAACGCTGTGTTTGATCTATATTACTGGTTACACGTTCTCCTAATACACCCATGGTTGCACGGGGTTCGTCGTTCGACTGCTCATGTCTGCTTTCAAGATGGCGCACCGCTTGTAAACATAGACCTATATAGAAAGCTTGTAAACATGAACAAAAAATAGCTCCACTGTCGCTACAAAATACAAATTGTTCAGATGTATAGTGTACTTTTCAAATAATATCCTTCAATATACCAGATACACTGAGAAACACATTTTTTCTAAGTCTTTACTTAGAACGACTGCTAAATGTTTATAAAATCCAGTACGTCATAACCTGATTTTGGCATAATAGTGTTCTGATTGTCATTTTGTAAAGTGTTGTGAATAATGTGTCTCTAGTGAAAATAAACAAATGACTGCAATCACTTCCAGAAATATGTCTTTTATTAAAAAGTACCATTTGTCAAATATAACAATGGTCACTCATGGTCTTGCAGCAGTGCTCTCCTGAATGAATACGTTTCACTCTGTGGGCTGCGTGTTGGTGTGGGTGTGTATTGTCCAGGTCCATGTTGATTGGGGTAGCTGTCTGGCGAAAGGCTGGGTGTGGTGTAGAATGAATATATGATGGAGGGTACCCATGGTATTGTCCGCTGCTGCTGTGGGGGTGGGGGGGTACAAACTGGGGTCCATCCATCCATCGTCGTCCGCTTATCCGTGGTCGGGTCGCGGGGGGAGCAGCTCCAGCAGAGGACCCCAAACTTCCCTTTCCCAAGCCACATTAACCAGCTCTGACTGGGGGATCCCGAGGCGTTCCCAGGCCAGGTTGGAGATGTAATCCCTCCACCTAGTCCTGGGTCTTCCCCGAGGTCTCCTCCCAGCTGGATGTGCCTGGAACACCTCCCTAGGGAGGCGCCCAGGGGGCACCCTTACCAGATGCCCAAACCACCTCAACTGACTCCTTTCGACGTGAAGGAGCAGTGGCTGTACTCCGAGCTCCTCACGGATGACTGAGCTTCTCACCCTCTCTCTAAGGGAGACGGCAGCCACTCTCCTGAGGAAACCCATTTCGGCCGCTTGTACCCTGGATCTCGTTCTTTCGGTCATGACCCAGCCTTCATGACCATAGGTGAGGGTAGGAACGAAAACTGACCGGTAGATCGAGAGCTTTGCCTTCTGGCTCAGCTCTCTTTTCGTCACAACGGTGCGATAAACTGAATGTAATACCGCCCCCGCTGCGCCGATTCTCCGACCAATCTCCCGCTCCATTGTCCCCTCACTCGCGAACAAGACCCCAAGGTACTTAAACTCCTTCACTTGGGGAAGGACTCTTTCCCTACCTGGAGAAGGCACTCCATCGGTTTCCTGCTGAGAACCATGGCCTCAGATTTAGAGGTGCTGATCCTCATCCCAGCCGCTTCACACTCGGCTGCAAACCGATCCAGTGAGTGCTGAAGGTCACAGGCCGATGATGCCATCAGGACCACATCATCTGCAAAGAGCAACGATGAGATCCCCAGCCCACCAAACTGCAACCCCTCCCCACCACGACTACGCCTCAATATCCTGTCCATAAATACTATGAACAGGATTGGTGACAAAGCGCAGCCCTGGCGGAGGCCTCACCTGGAACATGTCCAACTTACTGCCGAGAACCTGGACACAGCTCTCGCTTTGGTCATACAGAGATTGGATGGCCCTGAGAAGGGACCCCCTCACCCCATACTCCCGCAGCACCTCCCACAATGTCTCCCGGGGGACCTGGTCATATGCCTTCTCCAGATCCACAAAACACATGTAGACTGGATGGGCATACTCCCAGACTCCCTCCAGGATCCTTGCGAGAGTAAAGATCTGATCCGTTGTTCCACGACCAGGACGGAATCCGCATTTTTCCTCTTCAACCCGAGGTTCGACTATCGGCCGAACCCTCCTTTCCAGCACCTTGGACATGGGCGTCAGTTTGGTTTGAAATGTGGGGGGGACAGAGACGCATTCGGAAGTGTATTTCCAGAAGTGGTGGGTACAATGACGCATTCATATTTTTTTCTCTTTCGCGCAGGTCATGTTTTGAAAGACGTGCCAGGGGCCTGTAGGCTACTACGAATCAAGTTAACATGCCCTGGATTCCTTTCAGTTCCCCGGCTGCACTAACCATAACAACCGCGGTTAAACTGTGTCACAACGTTTATCAACTAGTTGAATCAACCCAGGGTTTCCCAATCTAGAGACGCGCACGTTCACATAAAAGAGGCGCTGTTTGCAATCAATCTACCAGAGCCACATATTTTACATAAGAGCAATTCTACATAAATATGAAGAACACAGACATGGTTTACAAGCAAAAGGCAATCCAGTCGCTGCTTCCTAAAACAGGAAGGACAGCTGGCAAAAAAAGCTGACACTGTAAATGCGTAAGTCACAACGCTTATCAGTCCCTCCAGAAAAATGCAGTTTTGTGATTGTTGCGGGCAGAAATCCTTGATTATGCGGCACGTTTTCTTAAAAAATGCGATGGAATATATGGGATGTTTATGCAATTTATGCAATTTTATGTGATGAAATTGCAGGAACTTGCAAAAATTGCGGTTTGATGAAAAAGAGAAAGAAAGAGATTCCCCCAACACCGTGTTGTCAGTAGGCGAAATTACGTCACTACATAACATTCCCATGGCAACAGGGGGAAATGGCTGCTCTTGTGTGAAGTAAACGCAACATTTTTCAACTTCCTGCTGAAATATGTGACATTTTTGCAACGAAAATGCGGGGATTATGAAATCATGCAAGCCCCGCATATTTTGCGAGGAAATTGACAATTCATGCGGCTAAAGTGCGGCGTATTTGAAAAAATGCGGCCCCCACATAAATATGCGGACTTTGGCTGATTATGCATTGAATTCTGCAATCGCATAATCACGTTTTTCTGGAGGGACTGGCTTATCAATCAGTCAGGCACAAGATGTGACCATAATTAGGCTACACTTGTTCTTTCCATAAACTGTCGTTGCTTTAGTCTATTATTTCAGTTGTAACCCTGGCAGTGGGAAGCGATCGTGGGAGCAAATAGAAAATGTAAAAACATAATTCAAACCGATGCAAGCATTGGCAACACACGGCTCAAGAAGTTTACAAAGATAGGCCTACGTTATTGCCTCCACTGAAAATCTATAGGCCCTAGGCTACCATTTATAAAAATAGGCTACCCATCAGGGAATGTTAACGGGGTTGTCAGTCTCTAAATGTTTTAACTTTTAAGAGCGCACCTCTCTCTCTCTCTCTCTCTCTCTCTCTCTCTCTCTCTCTCTCTCCGCACCGAGCTTTTTCTTTTTCTTCTTCTTTTTTTCTCACTGAACTCCACCCATTCAGTCAATGGATCTTCTAAGAACAGTGATGCCGTTATCAATAGAGTAGGCCTATTGATTGGTCGGTAGGCGGTGCTTTTACACCGGTTGATCTCTAATCTCCGACCTAACATAATGGTCCCGACCAGGTTAGGCGTTCAGCATAATTAAGTTACCACGGCGATTGAACCCGGTAACAACTAATCCACCGTCGTGGTACAGAAAACCCTGGGTTCAGTACAGGCCCCTGTAGCTTACTAATGTAAATAAATAAAAATGTATTCAAAAATGTGATGTCCGACTAGTTTTATGAAGAAGAAAGCCTTAAGTTTTCAAAAAGCATTAGACATTACCCGCTATGTTCTGCTTCGTACCATGTTGACAATATGACATGACGTGGTTTAATGTACCTAAACAATAATAATTTCTCTCTCATATTGCTCCTCATAACCCCCGAAAACTCTGAAAAAATCGAACCAAAAGTCCAATTATTATGGACGTTATCTGACATTATAAGCGTTGTTTCTGCTTTACATTTTCAGCAGCAGCGGCTGTGGGTTGACTCCCCACGGTTCTCATGGGCTTAATATAACGTGAAAAAGCTTAACGTGGTTTAATGTTCCTAAACAGAGATCAATGATCACATTTCTCTCTGATATTGCTCCTCATGTACAGTAAGTGCCGGTATCTGTGTTATGAACTTTATCTTTTAACTAAATTGAGCTTGAGGTTTAAAAAAAAAAAGTGGTGGGTAAAAAATGACTCATGACAAAATCTGGTGGGGACACGTCCCCACCGTCCCCCCCTAAATCGACGCCTATGACCTTGGAGTAGACTTTACCAGGGAGGCTGAGAAGTGTGATACCCCTGTAATTGGTACACACCCTCTGGTCCCCCTTTTTGAACAGGGGAACCACCACCCCAGTCTGCCACTCCTTTGGCACTGTCCCAGACAGCCCCTCCACACCCAGAGCTTTCAGCATTTCTGGACGGATCTCATCAATCCCTGGGGCTTTTCCACTGTGGAGTTGTTTGACTACCTCAGTGACCTCCACCAGGGAAATGGATGACAATCCCCCGTCATCCTCCAGCTCTGCCTCTAACAAAGAGTGCGCATCAGCTGGATTTAGGAGTTCCTCAAAGTGCTACTTCCACCGCCCTATTACCTCCTCAGTTGAGGTCAGCAACGTCCCATCCTTACTGTACACAGCTTGGATGGTTCCCCACTTCCCCCTCCTGAGGTGGCGAACGGTTTTCCAGAAGCGCCTTGGTGCCGACCGAAAGTCCTTCTCCATGTCTTCTCCGAACTTCTCCCACACCCGCTGCTTTGCCTCTTTCACGGCTGAGGCTGCAGCCCTTCTGGCCCCTCGGGACCTTGCAACTGCCTCCGGAGTCCTCTGGGATAACATATCCCGGAAGGACTCCTTCAGTCGGACGGCTTCCCTGACCACCGGTGTCCACCACGGTGTTCGTGGGTTACCGCCCCTTGAGGCACCTAAGACCCTAAGACCACAACTCCCTGCCGCAGCTTCAGCAATGGAGACTTTGAACATTGTCCACTCAGGTTCAATGCCCCCAGCCTCCACAGGGATGCACGAAAAGCTCCGCCGGAGGTGTGAGTTGAAGGTCTGTCGGACAGGGCTTCCTCCAGACATTCCCAATTTACCCGCACCACCCGTTTGGGCTTACCAGGTCTGTCCAGAGTCTTCCCCCACCCCCTGACCCAACTCACCACCAGATGGTGATCAGTTGACAGCTCCGCCCCTCTCTTCACCCGAGTGTCCAAAACATACGGCCTCAGATCAGATGAAACGATTATAAAATCGATCTACCGGGGTAAACTCCAACATAGCGGCGCTCAGCTTGTGAGTATCCCCACACCCGCCTGGCGCCTCACACCAGGGCAACTCTGGAGAAGAAAAGAGTCCAACCCCTCTCCAGGAGTATGGTTCCAGAACCGAGACTGTGCGTAGAGGTAAGCCCCACCAGATCCAACTGGTAGCGCTCCACCTCCGCACAAGTTCTGGCTCCTTCCCCCACAGCAAGGTGACATTCCACGTCCCCAGAGCCAGCCTCTGCCGCCCGGGTCTGGTCCGTCGAAGCCCCTGACCTTCACCGCCACCCGTGTGGCAGCACACCCGACCCCAGCGGTTCCTCCCACAGGTGGTGGGCCCATGGGCTGGAGAGATAGGTGGCACGTAGCTTTTTCGGGCTGTGCCTGGCCGGGCTCCGTGGCAAACCTGGCCACCAGACGCTCGCTGACGAGCCCTCCCTCTGGGCCTGGCTCCAGACGGGGGCCCCGGGCTTCCTCCGGGCAGGGTCTCTCTATCCCTTCCTCGTTTTTTCATAGGGTTTTTTGAACCATTCTTCGTCTGGCCCCTCACCTGAGACCACTTTGCCATGGGAGACCCTACCAGGAGCACAAAGCTCCAGACAACACAGCCCTCAGGTTCATAGGGACACCCAAACCTCTCCACCACGATAAGGTGATGGTTCCCGGAGAGGAGACAAACTGGGGTCTGCTCAGCAATTCCCTCATCAGGGAAAAGCCATCCTGTATGGTGTTTGTGATGTTTGCAATGTTTGTGTTGATTTGTGCCATATTTTCTGCATGGCTTCTTGCTGACTCCTCTGTCAACTCCAACATCCTCCTCTTGATTTTGAGGTCCTCCTCTGCTGGGTCAACCTGAGCTTTCCTCTTCAATCGATCCCCTCTGTGACTGTCCAGCTTGGCCTAGAATTAAACAGAGCAGAGCATTACTATCGGGCAAGTTAAGGCCAAAACTGTTGTGAATTACGTACTGAAGCAACACACACACACATAAACATGCATCCGTCCTAATACCCACAACGATAGGGCACTGTAGTATATAGCTAGCTAAGCTTAAAATCATGAGCATACCTGGAGCAAATCCCGGCGCTGTTTTAAAACTGCAGGAGGAAGACAGTCGAGGGAATCTGTTGACTTTGGGGATGCAGGCATCTCCTCTGTCAGTGTCGAGGACTCGGACGACAACTCCACCAGGTCACCGGTCTCGATACTAGAGTTGATAGATCGTGTAGCGGGCGACCCACCCCAGATCTCCTGGCAAAGCTCGTAAAAGAGCATTACCACACGTCCTTGGCCACTTCGACGTCCCGTGTCCAAGGCCCGTCTGTATTTGCCACGAATATTTTTCAGCTTCGTGGTCACCTGGCCTTTTGAAACTGCCGTGGCCTCGTGAGGGAAGCCCTCTTTTGCCTCCGTCGGACACTGTGCCCGAAACGCGTTTGTTAAATCCATGTATTTCGAGGATTCTGCTTTCCTTGAACTAGCCATTTTCGTCGTCTTGTTCTTGTGTTATGGTCTCTTGGTTCTTCTACTGTCTGTTTTGTATACAGCGCGCGCCACTTCCTCTTCCTCTATGTATACAGCGCGCCACTTCCTCCTCATCTCTGTTTTTGGGTGAATTTCTGTAGCAATAACAGCGCCGCCTACAGGCCTGGCATATGAAGTACCGTATTGAGTCATTTACATATAGATTCATGTGGACATGAATTTTCTTGAACCAAATCCAGGGAAGACGGATGCGTTTTCATCCTAACGTCTTTGTGTGGACATGGCCTCAGTGTCCGTAACGTTACCTACCTTCGCACGTTGCAGGCAAAGTTCCTGACACAATAGTCTCCTCCTGCAAACAGACTGACGCTGATTCACCTTCTCCATCTCAACAAAGAAACTGAACAGCACAGTTCACAGTTCCACATCCATTTCGTCCAGTGTTTTGAAATGAGAAACGGCTAGCCGGCTAATCCGTGTTTGTCACCTCTCCTTCCTGTTAAAAGACAGACAGTCCGTCTGTCCAATCAGGAAGGTCCGTCCTCTGCTAGATAGACCCTACCTTTTCCGGTAGAAGTTAATGTCATTGTGTTTTTTGATTTGTTAAAGTGTTTTCCTATTTGCTGTTGTGTTTTTTTAATTTGTTGTTGTGTTTTTTGATTTGTTAAAGTGTTTTCGTATATTTGTTGTTGTGTTTTCTGATTTGTTAGTGTTTTCCTATTTGCTGTTGTGTTTTTTTTAATTTGTTGTTGTGTTTTGTGATTTGGTGAAGTGTTTTCCTATTTGTTGTTGTGTTTTCCTGATTTGTTGAAGTGTTTTCCTATTTTCTGTCGTGACTTGCACTTCAGGGCCATCGTATTTCTGCCTGTAAAAAGGAAGTTTCCTCGCCAATGTCGCACCAAATGCTTGCTCGTGGGAAATTGTTGGGTCTTTGTAAATTATAGTGTGGTCTAGACCTACTCTATCTGTAAAATGTCCTGAGATAACTCCTGTTGTGATTTGACACTAAAATTGAATTCAAATGAATTGAAAACATCCCCCCCCCCCCCGGTTTCTTTTCACAAATCGCACCCGTAAAATGTTAAAAACACAGCATAACTGTATTGCATAAAAAAATATATAGAAAACACAGTTATATAGCTATGCATATATCACTGCATAACACTAACAATTAACATAATCAACAACATTCAGTCACACAAAGAACAGGTGTAAATCTGGTTTTAAGAAACTGTAACTTGAGAATGGTTTATTACATGCAGGAGCTTGGTGTGTAAAATGTGATGCTGCTCTCTACTCCACCACATCTCAAATCAGAACAAAAAACAACTGCAAGCTAAGAGCACCACCCACAGGACTGACTGTGTCATAACATCTAAAATAGAATGTCAGGACATCAATTCAGTGTTATAAGTGGAATAATAAATAACTAAAATGATTTTTACCTTAAATGTTTTAGATGTATTTTATTTTGACATCAGCTGACTTTCAAATGTAGCAGAACTGACAAACAAACAGCTCACAGGGTGATTTAACATACAGTAAGTGTATATGTAAACATATGGCATTTCAAATGATTAGCTTACCCTAATGAAGAGGAAATACTTAATGTAATCATATCATATAGGGTAGTTGTTTGTACAGTATGAACTGTTGTGCAGTGTCTTTGTGTCTGATTAAACCCTGCATCTCAACTTCCTGGTAAGTATTTTTTATTTCATCTATTTATTTATTTTTTCTGCACTTCCTCAGAATATGGTGTAAAGGTTTGGTCACATTGAGCCCAATGAAATTGCCCTGTACCCAGCGTAGAAATATTGAACAGAGCAATTATACAAGGTCTAAAAATAGATGGTGTGATTAACTAGAAGGTGAAGGGTCCTAAAAGTAGATATTGACACAGTGCTTACATTAGGAAACAATACGGAGTCTTAGTTGACTATTTGGGGCAAATTTGCAACAAATATGGGGGACTTGACTTGAGCCTTTCAACTCAACTTTGACTGTAACCCCAGAGACTCATGACTTTAGTAGCCTTTTGACTTAGAATTACTTTGAATCCCCCAAAAGCCCAGAAATTTTGTTATATAAAAAGGTGCAGCAGCCAATCAACTCTTTATTTTCCTGATAACAGAATCAACCCAGGATGTGCATGATGGAAAGCTGCACAGAGTGGCAGACAGAACGATAACGACTAGTTTAGTACTTGAAACACAAAGACTTGGACCTTCATAAAACTGGGGGACTCAAAAAAAAGGGTTAGGTGCCTTGAAGTCAACAGTTGCAGCGCTGCCGTCCAGGCACCTAAACATCGGGGGGTTAAAACACCATCAAGCTAGGATTTACCATAGGATTTGCCACTACGATTGAACTGATCTAGATGTGTAAAAACAGCAAAGTACTTCAATAACCAGTCAGCTTCCAAAGCAAAACTATATCTCTTTCCAGTTTTATATAATTACAAAAATAGATTTCCATCTAAAAAAGTATTACTATTTTGTTTAATAGCACAATACAGCAGAAGCAGCAGACACATCTGGCACATACAGAATTTGGGAAACAACGTGGTGTTTAAGAGTTTTAGATCCGTACATAATTGCTGTTCAATCATCACTTAATGACAGTCAAATATCTTTACTGTAAATGAAAAGGAACAGCTCTCAGGAATTAACTGCAACGGAGTCTTTCTGTTTCTTTTTCACCCAGGATGAAATCCTGGGATTAGGATGGCACCAAAATCATGGTTCCAGCTGTTGCCGTGGTTCTGCTGAAATACCCTGCTATGCCGTGCTGCTCCCTGCGCTACTACAACCACTATTTCTAGCCACTGTTTATTAACTATACTGTGATGCACCCCAACGGCACGTCAGACACCACCTACCAAGAGCCTGGGTCTGTCCGAGGTTTCTTCCTAAAAGGGAGTTTTTCCTTGCCACTGTTGCACTGAGTGCTTGCTCTTGGGGGATTTGTTGGGTTTTTTGTAAATTATAGAGTGTGGTCTAGACCTACTCTATGTGTAAAGTGTCTTGAGATAACTCCTGTTATGATTTGATATTATAAATAAAATTGAATTGAAATTGAATTGAAAATAACAACTAGAACTCCCCATATAAAAACACAGCAACTGTAAATATATATATAGAAAACATAGTTTTTCTTCATGTCTGTGCCAGTAGATTGGTATACTTTTGTATGATTATTCAAATAAAGGAAGTTTCTTTGTACTCAGTTTTAACTGAATACAGCTTTTCAAGTTGTTAGTTATTAGAACTCTTCTATGACAAAAAAAACACAAATATACAGAGCAGATGTCACCTTTATCACATATGGGGCCTAGAGGAGGCCAGAAATAACAAATAATCAGTGTTTAAATAAATGTGACTGTAAAAATCTATGTTTCTATGGCAACTCCAGACTAAGGAAACAGCTTAATCCTGATGTCTTGTACAGCAATTCAATTCAATTTTATTTATAGTATCAAATCATAACAAGAGTTATCTCAAGACACTTTACAAATAGAGTAGGTCTAGACCACACTCTATAATTTACAAAGACCCAACAATTCTAGTAATTCCCTCAAGAGCACCACTCACAGCCATGCTTCAACTGCGAGCATCGCATTAAGAATTGCAGCCGATTTTTTAACCACTACAATAAATTAAATTGACTTTGTATATCTTAAAGTGTTATGGATGCAAATCTGTTTTATCAGATTTTGAAATAAAAAATCCATTGAATTTCTAGCACTGAATATTTATTTATGCATTGAAATAATTTATCTGAAATGTTTGCCTCTGAATTTTACTCTTCAAATTGTCAACAACTTATGTTCACCTTTATTTTTCTAAATTCACAAAGTCCTGTCATGCTCACAGACCCCGCTGTCAGCTGGCTGGAGGCGTTTATTTCCTTGATCGTTGTTTAAAGGTGCTCTAAGCGATGTTGGGTGACGTTACTTCTTGTTGACGTTCGAAGTATTTTCAAACAAAACGAGACTATGAACACAACAATTAGTTTTTGTTAGTTTTGTTTAAAGTGCCCATATGAAAAAAACACTTTTTCTGGGATTTGGGGTGTTATTTTGTGTCTCTGGTGCTTCCACACGCACACAAACTTGGGGAAAAAAAAACATCCATGCTGTTTTGAGTGAGATACAGGTTTCTGAATGTGTCCTGCCTTCGGTCTCCGGGTAAGCTGTTCAAAATCTGCACGGCTTTCAACGTCAGTAGCCAAGACAAGGTGGCTAACCGCTAGCATGCTAGCGCTAACATGCTAGCACTAGCATGCTACCTAAAACACACACAAGTTCACCATAATCTACAAAAGAACTACTTACATGTCCCCGTTCTGCAGATATTCCACGCTAAATTGGAGGTGCGCCCTCGTTTAGAAGAAGTCTCCTGGCTAATCCTGCCTTGTAACTGACCAAAGTTGTTTAAACAGCTAGCTGGGTGATATGATCCTTACTTAGCTACTGCGCATGTGCGACTGCCAACAAAGACGGTAAAAAAAAAGAGATGTCTCACTATCTAGCTAAAACAGGTCTGATTTAGGTATGATAATGCCTCTCTGACTGTATAGCCTACACACTGGTCTGTCCTACAGGTGTACATTAGTGTTATGTGGAAATATATTTTTTATATAGATGTGCACTTATAGCCTACATGCCCAGAGACAACAATTAGCATTGTGATATCTGATGCAATACATTTATTGCAATACTTCCCCTGTTTTAAATATGCCAATAAATGAATGAAAATTATAAGCTTTGGTTATTTAAGTCTAAATAACATATGTGAAGTCTAAATAACATATGCCATTTCTTTTTTTACAAGTATGTTAAAGAGAGACTTATCTCTCCTTTCAGACGTGATCTCCCTCTCGTGACTGCTACTCTGAATCTAGAATCGATTGCTTTTCCTTGGGTTCCCGGATGTTAACACTGAATTTTATACATTACATTTTGCAGCTGAATTTGGCCTATTGAATTTGAGCGAGTTGAAAATATATTAGTTTAATTTTAAACATTGTATTTTGCATCTGAATTTGGTATATTGAATTTTTAATGTTGAATTTTTTATTCTGAATCTGGAACATTGAAAAATAAAGTTGAATATAAGTTGTATACATTTGTTGTATAAATTTGAAGAGTAAAATTTAGAGGCAAAAAAATTCAGATAAATAATTTCAATGCATAAATATTCAGAGCTAAATATTCAATGTATATTTAATTTCAAAATCCAATGAAACAGATTTACTTCAATAAAGTGACTACATTAACATGTCCATGTAGGGTATGTTTCATTATTAAAGGTTACCATCTCAGTCTGTTTTACTAAATTTAATGGCATTACATAAAAATATCATTCTCATAGCCAAGACATCTTAGTATGTCCCAGCCTGGCCATGTTTGCCAGATTGACCTATACTTTGTCTCTGCTTTCTGGGCTTCTCTTGGAGGTGCATTCCACAGTTTATTGGTCTCCGTTAAACGCACTGCAGGGGCTCAATTTTTTTGACTTTGTAGGGGGCGCTAGCGAGCCATTTTTGTGCGCCTATTCCCGAATCCCTTAAAATACGTAATTTTTCACCAAACTTGACGCGACCGCCAAATTTGGTGAGTTTTTGAATATGTTAAGCCCCTCAAAAAGGCAATTCATTGCGCGGAAGAAAGAGGAATAATAATAATTAAAGCTGCAAGCAGCGATGGACGGGCCCTCGCTTCTCTGCGCGCGTCGGGGTTACCGGCGGACGCCGCTCCTTGCGACCGTGTATCTGCATGGCACTCAGACGTTGCAAATCGTTGCCAATGAAAAGGGAACTCCCTGATGAGTTCAACGATACCTCACACAGGAATCAATGTCATACAGTTCATTATTTGTGAAAGGGGGAGTGGCCAAAGCATAGGGGTCGGGGCAAACCATCACCAATGGAGAAGGAACTCTGCTGAGTTCAATGATACCTTACACAATAGTGTACCTTAAATGGGTCACCAGTTATGAAAGGGGGCGTGGCCAAAGCATAGGGGGCGGGCCAAACCATCACCAATGAAGAAGGAACTCTCTGCTGAGTTCAATGATACCTTACACAATAGTGTACCTTAAATGGGTCACCAGTTATAAAGGGGGCGTGGCTTAAGCATAGGGGGCGGGCCAAACCATCACCAATGAAGAAGGAACTCTCTGCTGAGTTCAATGATACCTCACACAAGGGTGTACCTTAAACAGTTCAAATATTACGAAAGGGGGCGTAGGTGGGCGTGGTTAAAGTATATGGGGCGGCTCAGTATCACATATAGACCACACATTATAAGTTTCATGTAAATCAGATGATGTTTGTCATATAAGGCAGATTTCGTGTTGCCAGCGGGGGGCGCTATGACGAAATGTCAATTTTGGCCTGTAGGTGTCCTCAGGCCTGGACCCTTGTTAAACGTGAGAAGTTTCGGGCAGATATGACAACGTACACTAAAGTTACAACAACTTCTTTGTTCATCGAAGGATGCTCAAAATGGCCGCCACGCCACGCCCACGCCGTCTGACGAAAAGTTTTTCTTTTAACAACTTTTCATCGGAAAGGTGTTGTGATGGTACAGACCAAATTTGAAGTCCATCGGATGAAATCTCTAGGAGGAGTTCGTTAAAGTATAGCACCTTGACTTTTAGGCCTACTTCCTGCTGCCACTAGGGGGCGCTATGACTTTGAGTAAATATCGGACCTTATATGTCCTCAGGGTTGGACTCTTAAGAATCGTGAAAAGTTTCGAGCCAATTGGACAATGGACACTTGAGTTACACCAACTTCCTGTTTCGATGGCGAAACGCACAAAATGGCCGCCCCGCCACGGCCATGCCCTATGATCAAAAGTTTTTCTTTTTACAACTTTTCATCTATCATATCTTAAGATGGCACAGACCAAGTTTGAAGTTGATCGGATGAAATCTCTAGGAGGAGTTCGTTAAAGTACGACGTGGAAATGGCCAAAATCGCACTGATTTCGAACATTCAACTCAAGATGGCGGACTTCCTGTTGGGTTTAGCGTATGGCTCCAATGACGTTTTATGTACGTCTTGACATGCTACATATGTGTACCAAGTTTCGTGAGTCTACGTTAAACGTACTGCAGGGGCTCAATTTTTTTAACTTTGTAGGGGGCGCTAGCGAGCCATTTTTGTGCGCCTATTCCCGAAACCCTTAAAATACGTAATTTTTCACCAGACTTGACGCGACCGCCAAATTTGGTGAGTTTTTGAATATGTTAAGCCCCTCAAAAAGGCAATTCATTGCGCGAAAGAAAGAAAGAAAGAAAGAAAGAAAGAAAGAATAATAATAATTCCTTCAATTCCAATAGGGCCTTCGCCGCTGTCGGCGCTCGGGCCCTAATTAAAGCTGCAAGCAGCGATGGACGGGCCCTCGCTTCTCTGCGCGCGTCGGGGTTAGTGGCGGACGCCGCTCCTTGCGACCGTGCATCTGCTCGGCACACAGACGTTGCAAATGGTCGCCAATGAAAAGGGAACTCCCTGACGAGTTCAACGATATCTCACTCAAGACTCAATGTCGTACAGTTCATTATTTGTGAAAGGGGGCGTGGCCAAATCATAGGGGGCGGGTCAAACCATCACCAATGAAGAACGAACTCTCTGCTGAGTTCAATGATACCTTACACAATAGTGTACCTTAAATAGGTCACCAGTTATGAAAGGAGGCGTGGCTTAAGCATAGGGGGCGGGCCAAACCATCACCAATGAAGAAGGAACTCTCTGCTGAGTTCAATGATACCTTACACAATAGTGTACCTTAAACAGTTCAAATATTACAAAAGGGGGCGTGGCCTGAGTACGTGGGCGTGGTTAAAGTATATGGGGCGGCTCAGTATCACATATAGACCACACATTATAAGTTTCATGTAAATCGGATGATGTTTGTCATATAAGGCAGATTTCGTGTTGCCAGCGGGGGGGCGCTATGACGAAATGTCAATTTTGGCCTGTAGGTGTCCTCAGTTCTGGACCCTTGTTAAATGTGAGAAGTTTCGGGCAGATATGACAACGTACACTAAAGTTACAACAACTTCTTTGTTCATCAAAGGATGCTCAAAATGGCCGCCACGCCACGCCCACGCCGTCTGAAGAAAAGTTTTTCTTTTAACAACTTTTCATCGGAAAGGTGTTGTGATGGTACAGACCAAATTTGAAGTCCATCGGATGAAATCTCTAGGAGGAGTTCGTTAAAGTATAGCACCTTGACTTTTAGGCCTACTTCCTGTTGCCACCAGGGGGCGCTATGACTTTGAGTAAATATCGGACCTTACATGTCCTCAGGGTTGGACTATTATGAATCGTGAAAAGTTTCGAGCCAATTGGACAATGGACACTTGAGTTACACCAACTTCCTGTTTTGATGGCGAAATGCACAAAATGGCCGCCCCGCCACGGCCATGCCCTATGATCAAAAGTTTTTCTTTTTACAACTTTTCATCTATCATGTCTTAAGATGGCACAGACCAAATTTGAAGTTGATCGGATGAAATCTCTAGGAGGAGTTCGTTAAAGTACGACATGTGGAAATGGCCAAAATCGCACAAATTTCGAACATTCAATTCAAAATGGCGGACTTCCTGTTGGGTTTCAGGTATGGCTCCAATGACGTTTTATATACGTCTTTACATGGTACATATGTGTACCAAGTTTCGTGAGTCTACGTTAAACGCACTGCAGGGGCTCAATTTTTTTTACTTTGTAGGGGGCGCTAGCGAGCCATTTTTGTGCGCCTATTCCCGAAACCCATAAAATACGTAATTTTTCACCAGACTTGACGCGACCGCCAAATTTGGTGAGTTTTTGAATATGATAAGCCCCTCAAAAAGGCAATTCATTGCGCGGAAGAAAGAATAATAATAATAATTAAAGCTGCAAGCAGCGATGGACGGGCCCTCGCTTCTCTGCGCGCGTCGGGGTTACCGGCGGACACCGCTCCTTGCGACCGTGCATCTGCGCGGCAATCAGACGTTGAAAATCGTCTCCAATGAAAAGGGAACTCCCTGACGAGTTCAACGATACCTCACACAAGACTCAATGTCGTACAGTTCATTATTTGTGAAAGGGGGCGTGGCCAAAGCATAGGGGGCGGGTCAAACCATCACCAATGAAGAAGGAACTCTCTGCTGAGTTCAATGATACCTTACACAATAGTGTACCTTAAATGGGTCACCAGTTATGAAAGGGGGCGTGGCTTAAGCATAGGGGGCGGGCCAAACCATCACCAATGAAAAAGGAACTCTCTGCTGAGTTCAAAGATACCTCACACAAGGGTGTACCTTAAACAGTTCAAATATTACGAAAGGGGGCGTGGCCTGAGTACGTGGGCGTGGTTAACGTATATGGGGCGGCTCAGTATCAAATATAGACCACACATTATAAGTTTCATGTAAATCGGATGATGTTTGTCATATAAGGCAGATTTCGTGTTGCCAGGGGGGGGCGCTGTGACCAAATGTAAATTTTGGCCTGTAGGGGTCCTCAAGCCTGGACCCTTGTCAAACGTGAGAAGTTTCGGGCAGATATGACAACGTACACTAAAGTTACAACAACTTCTTCGTTCATCGAAGAATGGTCAAAATCGCCGCCACGCCACGCCCACACCGTCTGACGAAAAGTTTTTCTTTTAACAACTTTTCATCGTTTAGGTGTTGAGATGGTACAGACCAAATTTGAAGTCCATCGGATGAAATCTCTAGGAGGAGTTCGTTAAAGTATAGCACCTTGACTTTTAGGCATACTTCCTGCTGCCACTAGGGGGCGCTATGTCTTTGAGTAAATATCGGCCCGTATATGTCCTCAGGGTTGGACTATTATGAATCGTGAAAAGTTTCGAGCCAATTGGACAATGGACACTTGAGTTACACCAACTTCCTGTTTCGATGGCGAAACGCACAAAATGGCCGCCCCGCCACGACCATGCCCTATGATCAAAAGTTTTTCTTTTTACAACTTTTCATCTATCATGTCTTAAGATGGCACAGACCAAATTTGAAGTTGATCGGATGAAATCTCTAGGAGGAGTTCGTTAAAGTACGACATGTGGAAATGGCCAAAATCGCACTAATTTCGAACTTTCAATTCAAAATGGCGGACTTCCTGTTGGGTTTAGGGTATGGCTCTAATGACGCTTTCTGTATGTCTTGACATGATACATAGGTGTACCAAGTTTCGTGAGTCTACGTTAAACGTACTGCAGGGGCTACATTTTTTTAACTTTGTAGGGGGCGCTAGCGAGCCATTTTTGTGCGACTATTCCCGAAACCCATAAAATACGTAATTTTTCACCAGACTTGACGCGACCGCCAAATTTGGTGAGTTTTTGAATATGATAAGCCCCTCAAAAAGGCAATTCATTGCGCGGAAGAAAGAAAGAAAGAAAGAAAGAATAATAATAATAATAATAATAATTCCTTCAATTCCAATAGGGCCTTCGCCGCTGTCGGCGCTCGGGCCCTAATTAAAGCTGCAAGCAGCGATGGACGGGCCCTCGCTTCTCTGCGCACGTCGAAGTTACCGGCGAACGCCGCTCCTTGCGACCTTGCATCTGCGCGGCAATCAGGCGTTGAAAATTGTCGCCAATGAAAAGGGAACTCCCTGACGAGTTCAACGATACCTCACACAAGACTCAATGTCGTACAGTTCATTATTTGTGAAAGGGGGCGTGGCCAAAGCATAGGGGGCGGGTCAAACCATCACCAATGAAGAAGGAACTCTCTGCTGAGTTCAATGATACCTTACACAATAGTGTACCTTAAATGGGTCACCAGTTATGAAAGGGGGCGTGGGTTAAGCATAGGGGGCGGGCCAGACCATCTCCAATGAAGAAGGAACTCTCTGCTGAGTTCAATGATACCTCACACAAGGGTGTACCTTAAACAGTTCAAATATTACAAAAGGGGGCGTGGCCTGGGTACGTGGGCGTGGTTAAAATATATGGGGCGGCTCAGTATCACATATAGACCACACATTATAAGTTTCATGTAAATCGGATGATGTTTGTCATATATGGCAGATTTCGTGTTGCCAGCGGGGGGCGCTATGACGAAATGTCAATTTTGGCCTGTAGGTGTCCTCAGGTCTGGACCCTTGTTAAACGTGAGAGGTTTCGGACAAATATGACAACATACACTAAAGTTACAACAACTTCTTTGTTCATCGAAGGATGCTCAAAATGGCCGCCACGCCACGCCCACGCCGTCTGACGAAAAGTTTTTCTTTTAACAACTTTTCATCGGAAAGGTGTTGTGATGGTACAGACCAAATTTGAAGTCCATCGGATGAAATCTCTAGGAGGAGTTCGTTAAAGTATAGCACCTTGACTTTTAGGCCTACTTCCTGTTGCCACTAGGGGGCGCTATGACTTTGAGTAAATATCGGACCTCATATGTCCTCAGGGTCGGACTATTATGAATCGTGAAAAGTTTCAAGCCAATTGGACAATGGACACTTGAGTTACACCAACTTCCTGTTTCGATGGCGAAACGCACAAAATGGCCGCCCCGCCACGGCCATGCCCTATGATCAAAAGTTTTTCTTTTTACAACTTTTCATCTATCATGTCTTAAGATGGCACAGACCAAATCTGAAGTTGATCGGATGAAATCTCTAGGAGGAGTTCGTTAAAGTACGACATGTGGAAATGGCCAAAATCGCACAAATTTCGAACATTCAATTCAAAATGGCGGACTTCCTGTTGGGTTTCAGGTATGGCTCCAATGACATTTTATATACGTCTTCACATGCTACATATGTGTACCAAGTTTCGTGAGTCTACGTTAAACGCACTGCAGGGGCTCAATTTTTTTGACTTTGTAGGGGGCGCTAGCGAGCCATTTTTGTGCGCCTATTCCCGAAACCCATAAAATACGTAATTTTTCACCAGACTTGACGCGACCGCCAAATTTGGTGAGTTTTTGAATATGTTAAGCCCCTCAAAAAGGCAATTCATTGCGCGGAAGAAAGAAAGAAAGAATAATAATAATAATAATTAAAGCTGCAAGCAGCGATGGACGGGCCCTCGCTTTTCTGCGCACGTCGGGGTTACCGGCGAACGCCGCTCCTTGCGACCGTGCATCTGCGCGGCAATCAGACGTTGAAAATTGTCGCCAATGAAACGGGAACTCCCTGACGAGTTCAACGATACCTCACACAAGACTCAATGTCGTACAGTTCATTATTTGTGAAAGGGGGCGTGGCCAAAGCATAGGGGGCGGGTTAAACCATCACCAATGAAGAAGGAACTCTCTGCTGAGTTCAATGATACATTACACAATAGTGTACCTTAAATGGGTCATCAGTTATAAAAGGGGGCGTGGCCAAAGCATAGGGGGCGAGCCAAACCATCACCAATGAAGAAGGAACTCTCTGCTGAATTCAATGATACCTCACACAAGGGTGTACCTTAAACAGTTCAAATATTACGAAAGGGGGCGCGGCCTGATTACGTGGGCGTGGTTAAAGTATATGGGGCGGCTCAATATCACACACAGACCACACATTATAAGTTTCATGTAAATCGGATGATGTTTGTCATATAAGGCAGATTTCGTGTTGCCAGCGGGGGGCGCTATGACGAAATGTCAATTTTGGCCTGTAGGTGTCCTCAGGCCTGGACCCTTGTTAAACGTGAGAAGTTTCGGGCAGATATGACAACGTACACTAAAGTTACAACAACTTCTTTGTTCATCGAAGGATGCTCAAAATGGCCGCCACGCCACGCCCACGCCGTCTGACGAAAAGTTTTTCTTTTAACAACTTTTCATCGGAAAGGTGTTGTGATGGTACAGACCAATTTTGAAGTCCATCGGATGAAATCTCTAGGAGGAGTTCGTTAAAGTATAGCACCTTGACTTTTAGGCCTACTTCCTGTTGCCACTAGGGGGCGCTATGACATTGAGTAAATATCGGACCGAATATGTCCTCAGGGTTGGACCATTATGAATCGTGAAAAGTTTCGAGCCAATTGGACAATGGACACTTGAGTTACACCAACTTCCTGTTTCGATGGCGAAATGCACAACATGGCCGCCCCGCCACGGCCATGCCCTATGATCAAAAGTTTTTCTTTTTACAACTTTTCATCTATCATGTCTTAAGATGGCACAGACCAAATTTGAAGTTGATCGGATGAAATCTCTAGGAGGAGTTCGTTAAAGTACGACATGTGGAAATGGCCAAAATCGCACAATTTCGAACTTTCAATTCAAAATGGCGGACTTCCTGTTGGGTTTAGGGTATGGCTCTAATGACGCTTTCTGTACGTCTTGACATGATACATAAGTGTACCAAGTTTCGTGAGTCTACGTTAAACGTACTGCAGGGGCTCAATTTTTTTAACTTTGTAGGGGGCGCTAGCGAGCCATTTTTGTGCGCCTATTCCCGAAACCCATAAAATACGTAATTTTTCACCAGACTTGACGCGACCGCCAAATTTGGTGAGTTTTTGAATATGATAAGCCCCTCAAAAAGGCAATTCATTGCGCGAAAGAAAGAAAGAATAATAATAATAATAATAATAATAATAATTCCTTCAATTCCAATAGGGCCTTCGCCGCTTTCGGCGCTCGGGCCCTAATAATAATAATTCCTTCAATTCCAATAGGGCCTTCGCCGCTGTCGGCGCTCGGGCCCTAATTAAAGCTGCAAGCAGCGATGGACGGGCCCTCGCTCCTCTGCGCGCGTCGGGGTTACCGGCGGACGCCGCTCCTTGCGACCGTGCATCTGCGCGGCACTCAGACGTTGCAAATCGTCGCCAATGAAAAGGGAACTCCCTGACGAGTTCAACGATACCTCACACAAGAATCAATGTCGTACAGTTCATTATTTGTGAAAGGGGGCGTGGCCAAAGCATAGGGGGCGGGTCAAATCATCACCAATGAAGTAGGAACTCTCTGCTGAGTTCAATGATACCTTACACAATAGTGTACCTTAAATGGGTCAATAGTTATGAAAGGGGGCGTGGCTTAAGCATAGGGGGCGGGCCAAACCATCACCAATGAAGAAGGAACTCTCTGCTGAGTTCAATGATACCTCACACAAGGGTGTACCTTAAATGGGTCACCAGTTATGAAAGGGGGCGTGGCCAAAGCATAGGGGGCGGGTCAAACCATCACCAATGAAGAAGGAACTCTCTGCTGAGTTCAATGATACCTTACACAATGGTGTACCTTAAATGGGTCACCAGTTATGAAAGGGGGCGTGGCTCAAGCATAGGGGGCGGGCCAAACCATCACCAATGAAGAAGGAACTCTCTGCTGAGTTCAATGATACCTCACACAAGGGTGTACCTTAAACAGTTCAAATATTACGAAAGGGGGCGTGGTCTGAGTAAGTGGGCGTGGTTAAATTATATGGGGCGGCTCAGTATCACATATAGACCACACATTATAAGTTTCATGTAAATCGGATGATGTTTGTCATATAAGGCAGATTTCGTGTTGCCAGCGGGGGGCGCTATGACGAAATGTCAATTTTGTTCTGTAGGTGTCCTCAGGTCTGGACCCTTGTTAAACGTGAGAAGTTTCGGGCAGATATGACAACATACACTAAAGTTACAACAACTTCTTCGTTCATCGAAAAAAGGTGAAAATGGCCGCCACGTCACGCCCACGCCGTCTGACGAAAAGTTTTTCTTTTAACAACATTTCATCGGAAAGGTGTTGTGATGGTACACACCAAATTTGAAGTCCATCGGATGAAATCTCTAGGAGGAGTTCGTTAAAGTATAGCACCTTGACTTTTAGGCCTACTTCCTGTTGCCACTAGGGGGCGCTATGACTTTGAGTAAATATCGGACCGAATATGTCCTCAGGGTTGGACTATTATGAATCGTGAAAAGTTTCGAGCCAATTGGACAATGGACACTTGAGTTACACCAACTTCCTGTTTCGATGGCGAAACGCACAAAATGGCCGCCTCGCCACGGCCATGCCCTATGATCAAAAGTTTTTCTTTTTACAACTTTTCATCTATCATGTCTTAAGATGGCACAGACCAAATCTGAAGTTGATCGGATGAAATCTCTAGGAGGAGTTCGTTAAAGTACGACATGTGGAAATGGCCAAAATCGCACTAATTTCGAACTTTCAATTAAAAATGGCGGACTTCCTGTTGGGTTTAGCGTATGGCTCTAATGACGCTTTCTGTACGTCTTGACATTTTACATAGGTGTACCAAGTTTCGTGAGTCTACGTTAAACGTACTGCAGGGGCTCAATTTTTTTAACTTTGTAGGGGGCGCTAGCGAGCCATTTTTGTGCGCCTATTCCCGAAACCCATAAAATACGTAATTTTTCACCAGACTTGACGCGACCGCCAAATTTGGTGAGTTTTTGAATATGTCAAGCCCCTCAAAAAGGCAATTCATTGCGCGGAAGAGGAATAATAATAATAATTAAAGCTGCAAGCAGCGATGGACGGGCCCTCGCTCCTCTGCGCGCGTCGGGGTTAGTGGCGGACGCCGCTCCTTGCGACTGTGCATCTGCACGGCACTCAGACGTTGCAAATCGTTGCCAATGAAAAGGGAACTCCCTGACGAGTTCAACGATACCTCACACAAGACTCAATGTCGTACAGTTCATTATTTGTGAAAGGGGGCGTGGCCAAATCATCGGGGGCGGGTCAAACCATCACCAATGAAGAAGGAACTCTCTGCTGAGTTCAATGATACCTTACACAATAGTGTACCTTAAATGGGTCACCAGTTATGAAAGGGGGCGTGGCTTAAGCATAGGGGGCGGGCCAAACCATCACCAATGAAGAAGGAACTCTCTGCTGAGTACAATGATACCTTATACAATAGTCTACCTTAATTGGGTCACCAGTTATGAAAGGGGGCGTGGCTTAAGCATAGGGGGGCGGGCCAAACCATCACCAATGAAGAAGGAACTCTCTCCTGAGTTCAATGATACCTCACACAAGGGTGTACCTTAAACAGTTCAAATATTACGAAAGGGGGCGTGGCCTGAGTAAGTGGGCGTGGTTAAAGTATATGGGGCGGCTCAGTATCACATATAGACCACACATTATAAGTTTCATGTAAATCGGATGATGTTTGTCATATAAGGCAGATTTCGTGTTGCCAGCGGGGGGCGCTATAATGAAATGTCAATTTTGGGCTGTAGTTGTGGTCAGGTCTGGACCCTTGTTAAACGTGAGAAGTTTCGGGCAGATATGACAACGTACACTAAAGTTACAACAACTTCTTCGTTCATCGAAAAAAGGTGAAAATGGCCGCCACGCCACGCCCACGCCGTCCGACGAAAAGTTTTTCTTTTAACAACTTTTCATCGGAAACGTGTTGTGATGGTACAGACCAAATTTGAAGTCCATCGGATGAAATCTCTAGGAGGAGTTTGTTAAAGTATAGCACCTTGACTTTTAGGCCTACTTCCTGTTGCCACTAGGGGGCGCTATGACATTGAGTAAATATCGGACCGTATATGTCCTCAGGGTTGGACCATTATGAATCGTGAAAAGTTTCGAGCCAATTGGACAATGGAGACTTGAGTTACACCAACTTCCTGTTTCGATGGCGAAACGCACAAAATAGCCGCCCCGCCACGACCATGCCCTATGATCAAAAATTTTTCTTTTTACAACTTTTCATCTATCATGTCTTAAGATGGCACAGACCAAATCTGAAGTTGATCGGATGAAATCTCTAGGAGGAGTTCGTTAAAGTACGACATGTGGAAATGGCCAAAATCGCACTAATTTCGAACTTTCAATTCAAAATGGCGGACTTCCTGTTGGGTTTAGGGTATGGCTCTAATGACGTTTTGTGTACGTCCTGACATGATACATAGGTGTACCAAGTTTCGTGAGTCTACGTTAAACGTACTGCAGGGGCTCAATTTGTTTAACTTTGTAGGGGGCGCTAGCGAGCCATTTTTGTGCGCCTATTCACGAAACCCATAAAATACGTAAT
This sequence comes from Gymnocephalus cernua, assembly GCA_023631565.1. NCBI lineage: Eukaryota > Metazoa > Chordata > Actinopteri > Perciformes > Percidae > Gymnocephalus > Gymnocephalus cernua. The sequence continues at coordinate 1,176,817 of CM042430.1, forward strand.
TTTTCACCAGACTTAACGCGACCGCCAAATTTGGTGAGTTTTTGAATATGTTAAGCCCCTCAAAAAGGCAATTCATTGCGCGGAAGAAAGAGGAATAATAATAATTAAAGCTGCAAGCAGCGATGGACGGGCCCTCGCTTCTCTGCGCGCGTCGGGGTTACCGGCGGACGCCGCTCCTTGCGACCGTGTATCTGCATGGCACTCAGACGTTGCAAATCGTTGCCAATGAAAAGGGAACTCCCTGACGAGTTCAACGATACCTCACACAGGAATCAATGTCATACAGTTCATTATTTGTGAAAGGGGGAGTGGCCAAAGCATAGGGGTCGGGGCAAACCATCACCAATGGAGAAGGAACTCTGCTGAGTTCAATGATACCTTACACAATAGTGTACCTTAAATGGGTCACCAGTTATGAAAGGGGGCGTGGCCAAAGCATAGGGGGCGGGCCAAACCATCACCAATGAAGAAGGAACTCTCTGCTGAGTTCAATGATACCTTACACAATAGTGTACCTTAAATGGGTCACCAGTTATGAAAGGGGGCGTGGCTTAAGCATAGGGGGCGGGCCAAACCATCACCAATGAAGAAGGAGCTCTGTGCTGAGTTCAAAGATACCTCACACAAGGGTGTACCTTAAACAGTTAAAATATTACGAAAGGGGGCGTGGCCTGAGTACGTGGGCGTGGTTAAAGTATATGGGGCGGCTCAGTATCACATATAGACCACACATTATAAGTTTCATGTAAATCGGATGATGTTTGTCATATAAGGCAGATTTCGTGTTGCCAGCGGGGGGCGCTATGACGAAATGTCAATTTCGGCCTGTAGGTGTCCTCAGGCCTGGACCCTTGTTAAACGTGAGAAGTTTCGGGCAGATATGACAACGTACACCAAAGTTACAACAACTTCTTTGTTCATCAAAGGATGCTCAAAATGGCCGCCACGCCACGCCCACGCCGTCTGACGAAAAGTTTTTCTTTTAACAACTTTTCATCGGAAAGGTGTTGTGATGGTACAGACCAAATTTGAAGTCCATCGGATGAAATCTCTAGGAGGAGTTTGTTAAAGTATAGCACCTTGACTTTTAGGCCTACTTCCTGCTGCCACTAGGGGGCGCTATGACATTGAGTAAATATCGGACCTTATATGTCCTCAGGGTGGGACTATTATGAATCGTGAAAAGTTTCGAGCCAATAGGACAATGGACACTTGAGTTACACCAACTTCCTGTTTCGATGGCGAAACGCACAAAATGGCCGCCCCGCCACGGCCATGCCCTATGATCAAAAGTTTTTCTTTTTACAACTTTTCATCTATCATATCTTAAGATGGCACAGACCAAATTTGAAGTTGATCGGATGAAATCTCTAGGAGGAGTTCGTTAAAGTACGACGTGGAAATGGCCAGAATCGCACTAATTTCGAACATTCAATTCAAAATGACGGACTTCCTGTTTGGTTTCAGGTATGGCTCCAATGACGTTTTATGTACGTCTTTACAGGCTACATATGTGTACCAAGTTTCGTGAGTCTACGTTAAACGCACTGCAGGGGCTCAATTTTTTTGACTTTGTAGGGGGCGCTAGCGAGCCATTTTTGTGCGTCTCTTCCCGAAACCCTTAAAATACGTAATTTTTCACCAGACTTGACGCGACCGCCAAATTTGGTGAGTTTTTGAATATGATAAGCCCCTCAAAAAGGCAATTCATTGCGCGGAAGAGGAATAATAATAATAATTAAAGCTGCAAGCAGCGATGGACGGGCCCTCGCTCCTCTGCGCGCGTCGGGGTTAGTGGCGGACGCCGCTTCTTGCGACCGTGCATCTGCGCAGCACTCAGACGTTGCAAATCGTCGCCAATGAAAAGGGAACTCCCTGACGAGTTCAACGATACCTCACTCAAGACTCAATGTTGTACAGTTCATTATTTGTGAAAGGGGCGTGTCCAAAGCATAGGGGGCGGGTCAAACCATCTCCAATGAAGAAGGAACTCTCTGCTGAGTTCAATGATACCTTAAACAATAGTGTACCTTAAATGGGTCACCAGTTATGAAAGGGGGCGTGGCCAAAACATAGGGGGCGGGTCAAACCATCTGCAATGAAGAAGGAACTCTCTGCTGAGTTCAATGATACCTTACACAATAGTGTACCTTAAATGGGTCACCAGTTATGAAAGGGGCGTGGCCAAAGCATAGGGGGCGGGCCAAACCATCACCAATGAAGAAGGAAGTCTCTGCTGAGTTCAATGATACCTTACACAATAGTGTACCTTAAATGGGTCACCAGTTATGAAAGGGGGCGTGGCTTAAGCATAGGGGCGGGCCAAACCATCACCAATGAAGAAGGAACTCTCTGCTGAGTTCAATGATACCTCACACAAGGGTGTACCTTAAACAGTTCAAATATTATGAAAGGGGGCGTGGCCGGAGTAAGTGGGCGTGGTTAAATTATATGGGGCGGCTCAGTATCACACATAGACCACACATTATAAGTTTCATGTAAATCGGATGATGTTTGTCATATAAGGCAGATTTCGTGTTGCCAGCGGGGGGCGCTATGATGAAATGTCAATTTTGGCATGTAGGTGTCCTCAGGCCTGGACCCTTGTTAAACGTGAGAAGTTTCGGGCAGATATGACAACGTACACTAAAGTTACAACAACTTCTTTGTTCATCAAAGGATGCTCAAAATGGCCGCCACGCCACGCCCACGCCGTCTGACGAAAAGTTTTTCTTTTAACAACTTTTCATCGGTAAGGTGTTGTGATGGTACAGACCAAATTTGAAGTCCATCGGATGAAATCTCTAGGAGGAGTTCGTTAAAGTATATCACCTTGAGTTTTTGGCCTACTTCCTGTTGCCACTAGGGGGCGCTATGACTTTGAGTAAATATCGGCCCGTATATGTCCTCAGGGTTAGACTCTTATGAATCTTGAAAAGTTTCGAGCCAATTGGACAATGGACACTTGAGTTACACCAACTTCCTGTTTCGATGGCGAAACGCACAAAATGGCCGTCCCGCCACGACCATGCCCTATGATCAAAAGTTTTTCTTTTTACAACTTTTCATCTATCATGTCTTAAGATGGCACAGACCAAATCTGAAGTTGATCGGATGAAATCTCTAGGAGGAGTTCGTTAAAGTATGACATGTGGAAATGGCCAAAATCGCACTAATTTCGAACTTTCAATTCAAAATGGCGGACTTCCTGTTGGGTTTAGCGTATGGCTCTAATGACGCTTTCTGTACGTCTTGCCATGATAGATAGGTGTACCAAGTTTCGTGAGTCTACGTTAAACGTACTGCAGGGGCTCAATTTTTTTAACTTTGTAGGGGGCGCTAGCGAGCCATTTTTGTGCGCCTATTCCCGAAACCCTTAAAATACGTAATTTTTCACCAGACTTGACGCGACCGCCAAATTTGGTGAGTTTTTGAATATGTTAAGCCCCTCAAAAAGGCAATTCATTGCGCGGAAGAAAGAAAGAATAATAATAATAATTCCTTCAATTCCAATAGGGCCTTCGCCGCTGTCGGCGCTCGGGCCCTAATTAAAGCTGCAAGCAGCGATGGACGGGCCCTCGCTTCTCTGCAACCGTCGGGGTTACCGGCGGACGCCGTTCCTTGCGACCGTGCATCTGCGCGGCAATCAGACGTTGAAAATTGTCGCCAATGAAAAGGGAACTCCCTGACGAGTTCAACGATACATCACACAAGACTCAATGTCGTACAGTTCATTATTTGTGAAAGGGGGCGTGGCCAAAGCATAGGGGGCGGGTCAAATCATCACCAATGAAGTAGGAACTCTCTGCTGAGTTCAATGATACCTTACACAATAGTGTACCTTAAATGGGTCAATAGTTATGAAAGGGGGCGTGGCTTAAGCATAGGGGGCGGGCCAAACCATCACCAATGAAGAAGGAACTCTCTGCTGAGTTCAATGATACCTCACACAAGGGTGTACCTTAAATGGGTCACCAGTTATGAAAGGGGGCGTGGCCAAAGCATAGGGGGCGGGTCAAACCATCACCAATGAAGAAGGAACTCTCTGCTGAGTTCAATGATACCTTACACAATGGTGTACCTTAAATGGGTCACCAGTTATGAAAGGGGGCGTGGCTCAAGCATAGGGGGCGGGCCAAACCATCACCAATGAAGAAGGAACTCTCTGCTGAGTTCAATGATACCTCACACAAGGGTGTACCTTAAACAGTTCAAATATTACGAAAGGGGGCGTGGTCTGAGTAAGTGGGCGTGGTTAAATTATATGGGGCGGCTCAGTATCACATATAGACCACACATTATAAGTTTCATGTAAATCGGATGATGTTTGTCATATAAGGCAGATTTCGTGTTGCCAGCGGGGGGCGCTATGACGAAATGTCAATTTTGTTCTGTAGGTGTCCTCAGGTCTGGACCCTTGTTAAACGTGAGAAGTTTCGGGCAGATATGACAACATACACTAAAGTTACAACAACTTCTTCGTTCATCGAAAAAAGGTGAAAATGGCCGCCACGTCACGCCCACGCCGTCTGACGAAAAGTTTTTCTTTTAACAACATTTCATCGGAAAGGTGTTGTGATGGTACACACCAAATTTGAAGTCCATCGGATGAAATCTCTAGGAGGAGTTCGTTAAAGTATAGCACCTTGACTTTTAGGCCTACTTCCTGTTGCCACTAGGGGGCGCTATGACTTTGAGTAAATATCGGACCGAATATGTCCTCAGGGTTGGACTATTATGAATCGTGAAAAGTTTCGAGCCAATTGGACAATGGACACTTGAGTTACACCAACTTCCTGTTTCGATGGCGAAACGCACAAAATGGCCGCCTCGCCACGGCCATGCCCTATGATCAAAAGTTTTTCTTTTTACAACATTTCATCTATCATGTCTTAAGATGGCACAGACCAAATCTGAAGTTGATCGGATGAAATCTCTAGGAGGAGTTCGTTAAAGTACGACATGTGGAAATGGCCAAAATCGCACTAATTTTGAACTTTCAATAAAAAATGGCGGACTTCCTGTTGGGTTTAGCGTATGGCTCTAATGACGCTTTCTGTACGTCTTGACATGTTACATAGGTGTACCAAGTTTCGTGAGTCTACGTTAAACGTACTGCAGGGGCTCAATTTTTTTAACTTTGTAGGGGGCGCTAGCGAGCCATTTTTGTGCGCCTATTCCCGAAACCCATAAAATACGTAATTTTTCACCAGACTTGACGCGACCGCCAAATTTGGTGAGTTTTTGAATATGTCAAGCCCCTCAAAAAGGCAATTCATTGCGCGGAAGAGGAATAATAATAATAATAATAATTCCTTCAATTCCAATAGGGCCTTCGCCGCTGTCGGCGCTCGGGCCCTAATAATAATAATAATTCCTTCAATTCCAATAGGGCCTTCGCCGCTGTCGGCGCTCGGGCCCTAATTAAAGCTGCAAGCAGCGATGGACGGGCCCTCGCTACTCTGCGCGTGTCGGGGTTACCGGCGGACGCCGCTCCTTGCAACCGTGCATCTGCGCGCCACTCAGACGTTGCAAATCGTCGCCAATGAAAAGGGAACTCCCTGACGAGTTCAACGATACCTCACTCAAGACTCAATGTCGTACAGTTCATTATTTGTGAAAGGGGGCGTGGCCAAAGCATAGGGGGCGGGTTAAACCATCACCAATGAAGAAGGAACTCTCTGCTGAGTTCAATGATACCTTACACAATAGTGTACCTTAAATGGGTCACCAGTTATGAAAGGGGGCGTGGATTAAGCATAGGGGGCGGGCCAAACCATCACCAATGAAGAAGGAACTCTCTGCCGAGTTCAATGATACCTCACACAAGGGTGTACCTTAAACAGTTCAAATATTACGAAAGGGGGCGTGGCCTGGGTAGGTGGGCGTGGTTAAAGTATATGGGGCGGCTCAGTATCACATATAGACCACACATTATAAGTTTCATGTAAATCGGATGATGTTTGTCATATAAGGCAGATTTCGTGTTGCCAGTGGGGGGCGCTATGACGAAATGTCAATTTTGGCCTGTAGGTGTCCTCAGGCCTGGACCCTTGTTAAACGTGAGAAGTTTCGGGCAGATATGACAACGTATACTAAAGTTACAACAACTTCTTTGTTCATCGAAGGATGCTCAAAATGGCCGCCACGCCACGCCCACGCCGTCTGACGAAAAGTTTTTCTTTTAACAACTTTTCATCGGAAAGGTGGTGTGATGGTACAGACCAAATTTGAAGTCCATCGGATGAAATCTCTAGGAGGAGTTTGTTAAAGTATAGCACCTTGACTTTGAGGCCTACTTCCTGCTGCCACTAGGGGGCGCTATGACTTTGAGTAAATATCGGACGTTAGATGTCCTCAGGATTGGACTCTTATGAATCGTGAAAAGTTTCGAGACAATTGGACAATGGACACTTGAGTTACACCAACTTCCTGTTTCGATGGCGAAACGCACAAAATGGCCGCCCCGCCACGGCCATGCCCTATGATCAAAAGTTTTTCTTTTTACAACTTTTCATCTATCATGTCTTAAGATGGCACAGACCAAATTTGAAGTTGATCGGATGAAATCTCTAGGAGGAGTTCGTTAAAGTACGACATGTGGAAATGGCCAAAATCGCACAAATTTCGAACATTCAATTCAAAATGGCGGACTTCCTGTTGGGTTTCAGGTATGGCTCCAATGACGTTTTATATACGTCTTTACATGGTACATATTTGTACCAAGTTTCGTGAGTCTACGTTAAACGCACTGCAGGGGCTCAATTTTTTTTACTTTGTAGGGGGCGCTAGCGAGCCATTTTTGTGCGACTATTCCCGAAACCCTTAAAATACGTAATTTTTCACCAGACTTGACGCGACCGCCAAATTTGGTGAGTTTTTGAATATGTTAAGCCCCTCAAAAAGGCAATTCATTGCGCGGAAGAGGAATAATAATAATAATTAAAGCTGCAAGCAGCGATGGACGGGCCCTCGCTTCTCTGCACCCGTCGGGGTTACCGGCGGACGCCGCTCCTTGCGACCGTGCATCTGCGCGGCAATCAGACGTTGAAAATTGTCGCCAATGAAAAGGGAACTCCCTGACGAGTTCAACGATACCTCACACAAGACTCAATGTCGTACAGTTCATTATTTGTGAAAGGGGGCGTGGCCAAAGCATAGGGGGCGGCTCAAACCATCACCAATGAAGAAGGAACTCTCTGCAGAGTTCAATGATACCTTACACAATAGTGTACTTTAAATGGGTCACCAGTTATGAAAGGGGGCGTGGCTTAAGCATAGGGGGCGGGCCAAACCATCACCAATGAAGAAGGAACTCTCTGCTGAGTTCAATGATACCTCACACAAGGGTGTACCTTAAACAGTTCAAATATTACGAAAGGGGGCGTGGTCTGAGTAAGTGGGCGTGGTTAAAGTATATGGGGCGGCTCAGTATCACATATAGACCACACATTATAAGTTTCATGTAAATCGGATGATGTTTGTCATATAAGGCAGATTTCGTGTTGCCAGCGGGGGGCGCTATGACGAAATGTCAATTTTGGCCAGTAGGTGTCCTCAGGCCTGGACCCTTGTTAAACGTGACAAGTTTTGGGCAGATATGACAACGTACACCAAAGTTACAACAACTTCTTTGTTCATCAAAGGATGCTCAAAATGGCCGCCACGCCACGCCCACGCCGTCTGACGAAAAGTTTTTCTTTTAACAACTTTTCATCGGAAAGGTGTTGTGATGGTACAGACCAAATTTGAAGTCCATCGGATGAAATCTCTAGGAGGAGTTCGTTAAAGTATAGCACCTTGACTTTTAGGCCTACTTCCTGTTGCCACTAGGGGGCGCTATGACTTTGAGTAAATATCGGACCTCATATGTCCTCAGGGTTGGACTATTATGAATCGTGAAAAGTTTCAAGCCAATTGGACAATGGACACTTGAGTTACACCCACTTCCTGTTTCGATGGCGAAACGCACAAAATGGCCGCCCCGCCACGGACATGCCCTATGACCAAAAGTTTTTCTTTTTACAACTTTTCATCTATCATGTCTTAAGAGGGCACAGACCAATTTTGAAGTTGATCGGATGAAATCTCTAGGAGGAGTTCGTTAAAGTACGACATGTGGAAATGGCCAAAATCGCACTAATTTCGAACTTTCAATTCAAAATGGCGGACTTCCTGTTGGGTTTAGGGTATGGCTCTAATGACGCTTTCTGTATGTCTTGACATGATACATAGGTGTACCAAGTTTCGTGAGTCTACGTTAAACGTACTGCAGGGGCTACATTTTTTTAACTTTGTAGGGGGCGCTAGCGAGCCATTTTTGTGCGACTATTCCCGAAACCCATAAAATACGTAATTTTTCACCAGACTTGACGCGACCGCCAAATTTGGTGAGTTTTTGAATATGATAAGCCCCTCAAAAAGGCAATTCATTGCGCGGAAGAGGAATAATAATAATAATTCCTTCAATTCCAATAGGGCCTTCGCCGCTGTCGGCGCTCGGGCCCTAATTAAAGCTGCAAGCAGCGATGGACGGGCCCTCGCTTCTCTGCACGCGTCGGGGTTACCGGCGGACGCCGCTCCTTGCGACCGTGCATCTGCACGGCACTCAGACGTTGCAAATCGTTGCCAATGAAAAGGGGACTCCCTGACGAGTTCAACGATACCTCACACAGGAATCAATGTCATACAGTTCATTATTTGTGAAAGGGGGCGTGGCCAAAGCATAGGGGTCGGGGCAAACCATCACCAATGAAGAAGGAACTCTCTGCTGAGTTCAATGATACCTTACACAATAGTGTACCTTAAATGGGTCACCAGTTATGAAAGGGGGCGTGGCCAAAGCATAGGGGGCGGGCCAAACCATCACCAATGAAGAAGGAACTCTCTGCTGAGTTCAATGATACCTTACACAATAGTGTACCTTAAATGGGTCACCAGTTATGAAAGGGGGCGTGGCTTAAGCATACGGGGCGGGCCAAACCATCACCAATGAAGAAGGAACTCTCTGCTGAGTTCAATGATACCTCACACAAAGGTGCACCTTAAACAGTTCAAATATTACGAAAGGGGGCGTGGCCTGACTAAGTGGGCGTGGTTAAAGTATATGGGGCGGCTCAGTATCACATATAGACCACACATTATAAGTTTCATGTAAATCGGATGATGTTTGTCATATAAGGCAGATTTCGTGTTGCCAGCGGGGGGCGCTATGACGAAATGTCAATTTTGGCCTGTAGGTGTCCTCAGGCCTGGACCCTTGTTAAACGTGAGAAGTTTCGAGCAGATATGACAACGTACACCAAAGTTACAACAACTTCTTTGTTCATCAAAGGATGCTCAAAATGGCCGCCACGCCACGCCCACGCCGTCTGACGAAAAGTTTTTCTTTTAACAACTTTTCATCGGAAAGGTGTTGTGATGGTACAGACCAATTTTGAAGTCCATCGGATGAAATCTCTAGGAGGAGTTCGTTAAAGTATAGCACCTTGACTTTTAGGCCTACTTCCTGCTGCCACTAGGGGGCGCTATGACTTTGAGTAAATATCGGACCTTATATGTCCTCAGGGTTGGACTATTATGAATCCTGAAAAGTTTCGAGCCAATAGGACAATGGACACTTGAGTTACACCAACTTCCTGTTTCGATGGCGAAACGCACAAAATGGCCGCCCCGCCACGGCCATGCCCTATGATCAAAAGTTTTTCTTTTTACAACTTTTCATCTATCATGTCTTAAGATGGCACAGACCAAATTTGAAGTTGATCGGATGAAATCTCTAGGAGGAGTTCGTTAAAGTACGACATGTGGAAATGGCCAAAATCGCACTAATTTCGAACTTTCAATTCAAAATGGCGGACTTCCTGTTGGGTTTAGGGTATGGCTCTAATGACGCTTTCTGTATGTCTTGACATGATACATAGGTGTACCAAGTTTCGTGAGTCTACGTTAAACGTACTGCAGGGGCTACATTTTTTTAACTTTGTAGGGGGCGCTAGCGAGCCATTTTTATGCGACTATTCCCAAAACCCATAAAATACGTAATTTTTCACCAGACTTGACGCGACCGCCAAATTTGGTGAGTTTTTGAATATGATAAGCCCCTCAAAAAGGCAATTCATTGCGCGAAAGAAAGAAAGAATAATAATAATAATAATAATAATAATAATTCCTTCAATTCCAATAGGGCCTTCGCCGCTGTCGGCGCTCGGGCCCTAATTAAAGCTGCAAGCAGCGATGGACGGGCCCTCGCTTCTCTGCGCGCGTCGGGGTTACCGGCGGACACCGCTCCTTGCGACCGTGCATCTGCGCGGCAATCAGACGTTGAAAATCGTCTCCAATGAAAAGGGAACTCCCTGACGAGTTCAACGATACCTCACACAAGACTCAATGTCGTACAGTTCATTATTTGTGAAAGGGGGCGTGGCCAAAGCATAGGGGGCGGGTCAAACCATCACCAATGAAGAAGGAACTCTCTGCTGAGTTCAATGATACCTTACACAATAGTGTACCTTAAATGGGTCACCAGTTATGAAAGGGGGCGTGGCTTAAGCATAGGGGGCGGGCCAAACCATCACCAATGAAGAAGGAACTCTCTGCTGAGTTCAAAGATACCTCACACAAGGGTGTACCTTAAACAGTTCAAATATTACGAAAGGGGGCGTGGCCTGAGTACGTGGGCGTGGTTAACGTATATGGGGCGGCTCAGTATCAAATATAGACCACACATTATAAGTTTCATGTAAATCGGATGATGTTTGTCATATAAGGCAGATTTCGTGTTGCCAGCGGGGGGCGCTATGACGAAATGTCAATTTTGGCCTGTAGGTGTCCTCAGGCCTGGACCCTTGTTCAACGTGAGAAGTTTCGGGCAGATATGACAACGTACACCAAAGTTACAACAACTTCTTTGTTCATCAAAGGATGCTCAAAATGGCCGCCACGCCACGCCCACGCCGTCTGACGAAAAGTTTTTCTTTTAACAACTTTTCATCGGAAAGGTGTTGTGATGGTACAGACCAAATTTAAAGTCCATCGGATGAAATCTCTAGGAGGAGTTCGTTAAAGTATAGTACCTTGACTTTTAGGCCTACTTCCTGCTGCCACTAGGGGGCGCTATGACTTTGAGTAAATATCGGACCTTATATGTCCTCAGGGCTGGACTATTATGAATCGTGAAAAGTTTCGAGCCAATTGGACAATGGACACTTGAGTTACACCAACTTCCTGTTTTGATGGCGAAATGCACAAAATGGCCGCCCCGCCACGGCCATGCCCTATGATCAAAAGTTTTTCTTTTTACAACTTTTCATCTATCATGTCTTAAGATGGCACAGACCAAATTTGAAGTTGATCGGATGAAATCTCTAGGAGGAGTTCGTTAAAGTACGACATGTGGAAATGGCCAAAATCGCACAAATTTCGAACATTCAATTCAAAATGGCGGACTTCCTGTTGGGTTTCAGGTATGGCTCCAATGACGTTTTATATACGTCTTTACATGGTACATATGTGTACCAAGTTTCGTGAGTCTACGTTAAACGCACTGCAGGGGCTCAATTTTTTTTACTTTGTAGGGGGCGCTAGCGAGCCATTTTTTTGCGCCTATTCCCGAAACCCTTAAAATACGTAATTTTTCACCAGAATGGACGCGACCGCCAAATTTGGTGAGTTTTTGAATATGTTAAGCCCCTCAAAAAGGCAATTCATTGCGCGGAAGAAAGAGGAATAATAATAATAATTAAAGCTGCAAGCAGCGATGGACGGGCCCTCGCTCCTCTGCGCGCGTCGGGGTTAGTGGCGGACGCCGCTCCTTGCGACCGTGCATCTGCACGGCACTCAGACGTTGCAAATCGTCGCCAATGAAAAGGGAACTCCCTGACGAGTTCAACGATACCTCACTCAAGACTCAATGTCGTACAGTTCATTATTTGTGAAAGGGGGCGTGGCCAAAGCATAGGAGTTGGGGCAAACCATCACCAATGAAGAACGAACTCTCTGCTGAGTTCAATGATACCTTACACAATAGTGTACCTTAAATGGGTCACCAGTTATGAAAGGGGGCGTGGCTTAAGCATAGGGGGCGGGCCAAACCATCACCAATGAAGAAGGAACTCTCTGCTGAGTTCAATGATACCTTACACAATAGTGTACCTTAAATGGGTCACCTGTTGTGAAAGGGGGCGTGGCTTAAGCATAGGGGGCGGGCCAAACCATCACCAATGAAGAAGGAACTCTCTGCTGAGTTCAATGATACCTTACACAATAGTGTACCTTAAATGGGTCACCAGTTATGAAATGGGGCGTGGCCAAAGCATAGGGGGCGGGCCAAACCATCACCAATGAAGAAGGAACTCTCTGCTGAGTTCAATGATACCTCACACAAGGGTGTACCTTAAACAGTTCAAATATTACGAAAGGGGCGTGGCCTGCGTGAGTGGGCGTGGTTAAAGTATATGGGGCGGCTCATTATCACATATAGACCACACATTATAAGTTTCATGTAAATCGGATGATGTTTGTCATATAAGGCAGATTTCGTGTTGCCAGCGGGGGGCGCTATGACGAAATGTCAATTTTGGCCTGTAGTTGTCCTCAGGCCTGGACCCTTGTTAAACGTGAGAAGTTTCGGACAGATATGACAACGTACACTAAAGTTACAACAACTTCTTTGTTCATCGAAGGATGCTCAAAATGGCCGCCACGCCACGCCCACGCCGTCTGACGAAAAGTTTTTCTTTTAACAACTTTTCATCGGAAAGGTGTTGTGATGGTACAGACCAATTTTGAAGTCCATCGGATGAAATCTCTAGGAGGAGTTCGTTAAAGTATAGCACCTTGACTTTTAGGCCTACTTCCTGCTGCCACTAGGGGGCGCTATGACATTGAGTAAATATCGGACCTTATATGTCCTCAGGGTTGGACTATTATGAATCGTGAAAAGTTTCGAGCCAAGTGGACAATGGACACTTGAGTTACACCAACTTCCTGTTTCGATGGCGAAACGCACAAAATGGCCGCCCCGCCACGGCCATGCCCTATGATCAAAAGTTTTTCTTTTTACAACTTTTCATCTATCATGTCTTAAGATGGCACAGACCAAATTTGAAGTTGATCGGATGAAATCTCTAGGAGGAGTTCGTTAAAGTACGACATGTGGAAATGGCCAAAATCGCACTAATTTCGAACTTTCAATTCAAAATGGCGGACTTCCTGTTGGGTTTCAGGTATGGCTCCAATGACGTTTTATGTACGTCTTTACAGGCTACATATGTGTACCAAGTTTCGTGAGCGTACGTTAAACGCACTGCAGGGGCTCAATTTTTTTGACTTTGTAGGGGGCGCTAGCGAGCCATTTTTGTGCGCCTATTCCCGAAACCCTTAAAATACGTAATTTTTCACCAGACTTGACGCGACCGCCAAATTTGGTGAGTTTTTGAATATGTTAAGCCCCCCAAAAAGGCAATTCATTGCGCGGAAGAAAGAAAGAAAGAAAGAATAATAATAATAATAATAATAATTCCTTCAATTCCAATAGGGCCTTCGCCGCTGTCGGCGCTCGGGCCCTAATAATTCCTTCAGTTCCAATAGGGCCTTCGCCGCTGTCGGCGCTCGGGCCCTAATTAAAGCTGCAAGCAGCGATGGACGGGCCCTCGCTTCTCTGCGCGCGTCGGGGTTACCGGCGGACGCCGCTCCTTGCGACCGTGCATCTGCGCGGCAATCAGATGTTGAAAATTGTCGCCAATGAAAAGGGAACTCCCTGACGAGTTCAACGATACCTCACACAAGACTCAATGTCGTACAGTTCATTATTTGTGAAAGGGGGCGTGGCAAAAGCATAGGGGGCGGGCCAAACCATCACCAATGAAGAAGGAACTCTCTGCAGAGTTCAATGATACCTTACACAATAGTGTACTTTAAATGGGTCACCAGTTATGAAAGGGGGCGTGGCTTAAGCATAGGGGGCGGGCCAAACCATCACCAATGAAGAAGGAACTCTCTGCTGAGTTCAATGATACCTCACTCAAGGGTGTACCTTAAACAGTTCAAATGTTATGAAAGGGGGCGTGACCTGAGTAAGTGGGCGTGGTTAAAGTATATGGGGCGGCTCAGTATCACATATAGACCACACATTATAAGTTTCATGTAAATCGGATGATGTTTGTCATATAAGGCAGATTTCGTGTTGCCAGCGGGGGGCGCTATGATGAAATGTCAATTTTGGCCTGTAGTTGTGGTCAGGTCTGGACCCTTGTTAAACGTGAGAAGTTTTGGGCAGATATGACAACGTACACTAAAGTTACAACAACTTCTTCGTTCATCGAAAATAGGTGAAAATGGCCGCCACGTCACGCCCACGCCGTCTGACGAAAAGTTTGACTTTTAACAACTTTTCATCTGTAAGGTGTTGTGATGGTACAGACCAATTTTGAAGTCCATCGGATGAAATCTCTAGGAGGAGTTCGTTAAAGTATAGCACCTTGACTTTTAGGCCTACTTCCTGCTGCCACTAGGGGGCGCTATGACTTTGAGTAAATATCAGACCTTATATGTCCTCAGGGTGGGACTATTATGAATCGTGAAAAGTTTCGAGCCAATTGGACAATGGACACTTGAGTTACACCAACTTCCTGTTTCGATGGCGAAATGCACAAAATGGCCGCCCCGCCACGGCCATGCCCTATGATCAAAAGTTTTTCTTTTTACAACTTTTCATCTATCATGTCTTAAGATGCTACAGACCAAATTTGAAGTTGATCGGATGAAATCTCTAGGAGGAGTTCGTTAAAGTACGACATGTGGAAATGGCCAAAATCGCACAAATTTCGAACATTCAATTCAAAATGGCGGACTTCCTGTTGGGTTTCAGGTATGGCTCCAATGACATTTTATATACGTCTTTACATGGTACATATGTGTACCAAGTTTCGTGAGTCTACGTTAAACGCACTGCAGGGGCTCAATTTTTTTTACTTTGTAGGGGGCGCTAGCGAGCCATTTTTGTGCGCCTATTCACGAAACCCTTAAAATACGTAATTTTTCACCAGACTTGACGCGACCGCCAAATTTGGTGAGTTTTTGAATATGTTAAGCCCCTCAAAAAGGCAATTCATTGCGCGGAAGAAAGAAAGAAAGAATAATAATAATAATTCCTTCAATTCCAATAGGGCCTTCGCCGCTGTCGGCGCTCGGGCCCTAATAATAATTCCTTCAATTCCAATAGGGCCTTCGCCGCTGTCGGCGCTCGGGCCCTAATAATAATAATTCCTTCAATTCCAATAGGGCCTTCGCCGCTGTCGGCGCTCGGGCCCTAATTAAAGCTGCAAGCAGCGATGGACGGGCCCTCGCTCCTCTGCGCGCGTCGGGGTTAGTGGCGGACGCCGCTCCTTGCGACCGTGCATCTGCGCGGCAATCAGATGTCGAAAATTGTCGCCAATGAAAAGGGAACTCCCTGACAAGTTCAACGATACCTCACACAAGACTCAATGTCGTACAGTTCATTAATTGTGAAAGGGGGCGTGGTAAAATCATAGGGGGCGGGTCAAACCATCTCCAATGAAGAAGGAACTCTCTGCTGAGTTCAATGATACCTTACACAATAGTGTACCTTAAATGGGTCACCAGTTATGCAAGGGGGCGTGGCTTAAGCATAGGGGGCGGGTTAAACCATCACCAATGAAGAAGGAACTATCTGCTGAGTTCAATGATACCTCACACAAGGGTGTACCTTAAACAGTTCAAATATTAAAAAAAGGGGGCGTAGCCTGAGTACGTGGGCGTGGTTAAAGTATATGGGGCGGCTCAGTATCACACACAGACCACACATTATAAGTTTCATGTAAATCGGATGATGTTTGTCATATAAGGCAGATTTCGTGTTGCCAGCGGGGGGCGCTATGATGAAATGTCAATTTCGGCCTGTAGGTGTCCTCAGGCCTGGACCCTTGTTAAACGTGAGAAGTTTCGGGCAGATATGACAACGTACACTAAAGTTACAACAACTTCTTTGTTCATCGAAGGATGCTCAAAATGGCCGCCACGCCACGCCCACGCCGTCTGACGAAAAGTTTTTCTTTTAACAACTTTTCATCGGAAAGGTGTTGTGATGGTACAGACCAAATTTGAAGTCCATCGGATGAAATCTCTAGGAGGAGTTTGTTAAAGTATAGCACCTTGACTTTTAGGCCTACTTCCTGCTGCCACTAGGGGGCGCTATGACATTGAGTAAATATCGGACCTTATATGTCCTCAGGGTCGGACTATTATGAATCGTGAAAAGTTTCGAGCCAATTGGACAATGGACACTTGAGTTACACCAACTTCCTGTTTCGATGGCGAAACGCACAAAATGGCCGCCCCGCCACGGCCATGCCCTATGATCAAAAGTTTTTCTTTTTACAACTTTTCATCTATCATGTCTTAAGATGGCACAGACCAAATCTGAAGTTGATCGGATGAAATCTCTAGGAGGAGTTCGTTAAAGTACGACATGTGGAAATTGCCAAAATCGCACTAATTTCGAACTTTCAATTCAAAATGGCGGACTTCCTGTTGGGTTTAGCGTATGGCTCTAATGACGCTTTCTGTACGTCTTGCCATGATAGATAGGTATACCAAGTTTCGTGAGTCTACGTTAAACGTACTGCAGGGGCTCAATTTTTTTAACTTTGTAGAGGGCGCTAGCGAGCCATTTTTGTGCGCCTATTCCCGAAACCCATAAAATACGTAATTTTTCACCAGACTTGACGCGACCGCCAAATTTGGTGAGTTTTTGAATATGTTAAGCCCCTCAAAAAGGCAATTCATTGCGCGGAAGAAAGAAAGAATAATAATAATTCCTTCAGTTCCAATAGGGCCTTCGCCGCTGTCGGCGCTCGGGCCCTAATAATTCCTTCAATTCCAATAGGGCCTTCGCCGCTGTCGGCGCTCGGGCCCTAATAATAATTCCTTCAATTCCAATAGGGCCTTCGCCGCTGTCGGCGCTCGGGCCCTAATAATTCCTTCAATTCCAATAGGGCCTTCGCCGCTGTCGGCGCTCGGGCCCTAATAATTCCTTCAATTCCAATAGGGCCTTCGCCGCTGTCGGCGCTCGGGCCCTAATAATAATAATAATTCCTTCAATTCCAATAGGGCCTTCGCCGCTGTCGGCGCTCGGGCCCTAATTAAAGCTGCAAGCAGCGATGGACGGGCCCTCGCTTCTCTGCGCGCGTCGGGGTTACCGGCGAACGCCGCTCCTTGCGACCGTGCATCTGCGCGGCAATCAAACATTGAAAATTGTGGCCAATGAAAAGGGAACTCCCTGCCGAGTTCAACGATACCTCACACAAGACTCAATGTCGTACAGTTCATTATTTGTGAAAGGGGGCGTGGCCAAAGCATAGGGGGCGGGTCAAACCATCTCCAATGAAGAAGGAACTCTCTGCTGAGTTCAATGATACCTTACACAATAGTGTACCTTAAATGGGTCACCAGTTATGAAAGGGGGCGTGGCTTAAGCATAGGGGGCGGGCCAAACCATCACCAATGAAGAAGGAACTCTCTGCTGAGTTCAATGATACCTTACACAATAGTGTACCTTAAATGGGTCACCAGTTATGAAAGGGGGCGTGGCCAAAGCATAGGGGGCGGGCCAAACCATCACCAATGAAGAAGGAACTCTCTGCTGAGTTCAATGATACCTTACACAATAGTGTACCTTAAATGGGTCACCAGTTATGAAAGGGGGCGTGGCCAAAGCATAGGGGGCGGGCCAAACCATCACCAATGAAGAAGGAACTCTCTGCTGAGTTCAATGATACCTCACACAAGGGTGTACCTTAAACAGTTCAAATATTACAAAAGGGGGCGTGGTTAAAGTATATGCCCTATGATCAAAAGTTTTTCTTTTTACAACTTTTCATCTATCATGTCTTAAGATGGCACAGACCAAATTTGAAGTTGATCGGATGAAATCTCTAGGAGGAGTTCGTTAAAGTACGACGTGGAAATGGCCAAAATCGCACTAATTTTGAACATTCAATTCAAAATGGCGGACTTCCTGTTTGGTCTCAATTTTTTTGACTTTGTAGGGGGCGCTAGCGAGCCATTTTTGTGCGCCTATTCCCGAAACCCTTAAAATACGTAATTTTTCATCAGACTTGACGCGACCGCCAAATTTGGTGAGTTTTTGAATATGTTAAGCCCCTCAAAAAGGCAATTCATTGCGCGGAAGAAAGAAAGAAAAAAAGAATAATAATAATAATTCCTTCAGTTCCAATAGGGCCTTCGCCGCTGTCGGCGCTCGGGCCCTAATAATTCCTTCAGTTCCAATAGGGCCTTCGCCGCTGTCGGCGCTCGGGCCCTAATAACTCCTTCAGTTCCAATAGGGCCTTCGCCGCTGTCGGCGCTCGGGCCCTAATTAAATTGCTATATCATCCAATCTTGCCCTCAGCGATGCCCTCTGGCCCCAGTCACGTGACTTTGTTTATATTCTCACACAAAGCCAAGCCCTTCTGCATTCACGTGAGTTTTTAAAGTTATGAAGATTATGACAAATGCCCTGTGAATAGTAATCAAAAAATCCAGCTCCAACTGCAGCTTCAGCTTGTAACGTTTGCATCACGTTGCGCAGCATTGCCTCATATTAAAGCGGTGATAGAATGATTATATGTGGTATTTCACACTGTTCATTAATGTCTCCTAATAGGGTATTTTCTGTGGGCCCTTTTGCATCCCTGTGGAATGGCTCTATTTTGAACAAGAGCTTTTCTTCCAAATATGGTATGCTCATGAATATTTAGATAAGCTGCACGCTGATTGGTTGAGCACCCCAATACACACACATGGTTGAGCAACATACAAATACATTGAAGACGAGAAAGGAGGTCTCATATTTCAGACACAGACTATTTCTTACTAAATTCACTTCTGAGACTTTTTTTATGCAGAAATCAACTATATAAAGCTCAAATATGGGCCGTTTTACGAAAATTGATGGTGTCATGGAAATTATTCTTAATAACACGGGGTAAGTAAATAAAGGTTAAAGTGAAACAAATGAAGACTATTGAGCAGAAACCAAAGTCTTATTATTGAGTGTTTATTCTCATTTGCAAATGGGGAACACTGTAACACATGCACCTCGGTACAAATGAAAGAGCGCTCTGAGTTTCAGCACACAGAAAAAAACAACATATAGAAAAACAACAAATGGTGACTGCCTTCACCCCCCCCCCCCCCCCCACCCACCCCTCATGGATCTTGCAAAGACCCAGTTACACAAACACTTTGGAAAAGGTCATGTCATACCTTTTGGCCCAGTTTATCCCAAGACATAATACCTTCGCAGTCTCAGCTGCTGGGGGAAAACAAAACTGTTTTAGAGACACTGTAGAATATTGTTTACGGCGCCTTATCTAAACTTGTTCTAAACAGACGTCAGTAAAGACCTCGCGAAAAAGACACTGTCTTCAGTCTCATCAAAGTTTATAGTGTTAGCTGTTCATCTGTTAGAAACCATTTTCTAAGTTAACACATACAGTAAACAGATTAACCTAACAGAAGAATGTGCTTTAAAAGTAATTTTGCCATCACATTGGCTAATTACAAATTTGGTAAGACGTGTCTGACGAGACAGCGGCAGCTCGCTGCGCTCCATACACAGGGCAAAGTGACATTTTCTGGGTTAGCTAGCTAGTGGACTACCAGGGCTCGGGACTCTGGAGCTGGCCGGCTGCCGGGATAACTATTGTATATTAAACTTTGAATGTCATCACGCCACTTATATTACAGCTACCCTAAGGTCTAACAATGCTAGCTAACACTTCTTTCCGACTTTAATTTAATGCATTTATATGAATTTGAGGGCTTTAGTAGCTGCTAGCGTCCCTGATACTATGTGTAAACATCGGCGAGTAGTTAGCTCCACGTTCGGCATAATTATAGTATTTACAATTTGAATTTCGTCACACCACTTATATTGCAACTACCCTAAGGTCTTACAAAGCTAACACTTGTGTCTGATTTCAATATAAGGCATTTATATGAATATTCAGGGTCTATTTTGGAAGAGCTGCTTGCAGGCTAGCTAGCTATTCCATCCTATGGCAAGTTTAGCTACATTCAGCTAACCACAGACTCAATCAATGAGAATCGCGGAAATTTTATCTCCCTGATCGTTCCTTTATAACTCAACACACATCCATTATAAGATTAACTGGAATCTGTGGTAAGAGATTGCAGGCGTAACAAGATCACTAATCACGCTCTCACTCACACACACTTGGGACATTTAGCTAGCTAGCTAGCAGGAGCCCTGGAGCTCCGTCAAAGCCTCGGAATTTGGTAGTAGCGCTGTGGGCTGCCATGACGGAGATCCATCTAGCTAGCTCACAGTGACATAGTGAGATTTGCAGAGGAAAGAGGTGTCTATGGGATTTTGAGGTTCTATGTATGTCCTATTTACCCACCAAACTGTTGTTATTCAACTATGACAAGGTAAAATCGGTTTTGCATTCTATCACCCTATTAACGTAAAATGCTACCAACCAAAAGCTAATGACAGCCTATCTTGCAGCAGCAGGCTAATGTAGCAACGTTGCGTCCATTACATTAGTGTGTGCGTTCTGTGGAGAAGAGAAAGGCTCAGGAATGTGATGGTTTGGGCTCTTGAATCATGCTAGGTTATACATTGTTTACAGTCGATATGTTGCAACAATCAGATGTGACGTTAGTGAAAGTGAAAGTCGCCTTATTTTGTTATGAGATGATACATTAATGTCCCAATTGGTTAAGGTAATAAACTTTGCATTTAAAAAAAATGTATAGCCTAATGTTAATTTTGTGTGTTAAGTATGCCTTCAAAACAAAGACGACTGGAGAGAGAAAGAGCTAAAAGAAGCAGCTAAAAGATCTGCAACTTTGCAGAGCTGGATTAAAACTGCCAGCAGGCCAGCTGTGAGATAAGCATTTGATAATGTCAAACAACCATCCTACATTATTAATTTAATGTGAAGTAGGCCTATTTTATCAGAAGCATTTTCTCTAAGTTGGCGTAGGCTAATAACTTATTAAAAACAAATGTTTCATGTAATAATAAATACACAGTAAATTATGTATGTTATTTTATGTATATCAAAAGCTCCAGTTCACAGAGCATTTGAGAACCTGGGGATCGAGTAAAATACTTTTTACTAGCTGTAGTCATGTTGTGTTCTTTATACTATATATATAAACATAAATATTATTTATGGTGCCAAATCACATTAGTTATCTTAACCAGAATCATTGAGAGCACTAGTGTCAGTGTTCAGTTTTTTAGCAGTGAAAAGTACAGGATACTTTATTCAGATTCTAATAATTCTATTCAAGATGACGCCTACCACAAGGCTCCAGACCAGAGAATGAGGGAGAGCATGCGGAGCATCACTCAACAAATCAGAAGGCTACATAATTGAGTGTGTGAGTGTTCCTATAAAAGGGCCATGTCAGTAAAAGCGCGATAAGGAAAAAGATAGATGCTGCGGCCAACAGTATTCTTAATTTAAAGGTACATTATAGAACTTATTCAGAAATCTAATGTTTCTTTTGGAGACTTCTTTTCCAGATTAGAGCAATAGCACGTCCCTGGTTGTAGTTATGTCCATCTTGGTTTTCCCCTTGTGTGTAATTTGGTTTGGCCAAGCCAGTATATATATAATATAAGGAGCCTGAAGACCACATCGTATCATCTAGGGGTGTACAATTCAGAAAATGTCACGATTCGATTCAATTCCGATTTTTAGGCTCACAATTCAATATTGATTTTCAATTCAAAAACAATTCTCGATTAAAAAAACAATTCACAGTATGTAAATATAGTTAGTTTTCCCATTTTATTTTATATATATATATATTAGGGCTGTCAACTTTAGTTGTTTAGTCGACTAATCGGTCGATGCCGTCTTGGCCAGTCAACACAGTGGAAGGAGAGGGCTTTAAGAACATGTTTAAAATCGTCGAGCCAAGATATACTGTGCCAGCACGGTGCGCTACGTTCGCGGTTTGATGGACTTAAAGTTAATGTAAACCAGTTCCTCCAATCCGCCGAGGCTGTAAGCCTCACAACTGATTTGTGGTCTTCGCTTAGAATGGAGGCATACATGACAGTCACGGCCCATTTTATCGATGCGGACTGGAAAATGAATAGCATTGTGTTAGAAACAAAGCAGATGGATGAAGCGCACACAGGAGAAAATGTCGCTGCGCGACTCACTCAAGTCGCGGACACTTACCACATTCCACCAGAGAAGCGGGTGTCAGTGGTAATGGACAACATGGTCCTTTCGGTGGAATTACTGAAAGGATCCGGTCAGTGGCCAGATGTGGAGTTGGTTAGGTGTGCAGGCCACACCCTGCAGCTGTGCGTAAATGCTGCCTTAAAAGAAGACCCGGTGTCGCGCACGGTGGCTGCGGCGCGCTGTCTTGTTGGGCACTTCAAAACGGGACACAAAGCAAAAACGTGTCTCAAAGAGAAACAGGTGCAGCAAAAAGTTCCTGAGCACGAACTCATCCAGGATGTGGCCACCCGGTGGAACTCCACCTGCTTTATGTTGGAGCGACTGTTGGAGCAGCGCTGGCCCATCACCGCCGTTTTATCGGACCCCAATTACACCAAGAGGAGTGACAGCAGCACTTTGGACATGACATATGTCTGTTATGACATAACAGAGCAGTGGAATATGGCTGAAGACATCACAGACGTTCTTAAGCCCTTTATTACACTGACCGAGCTGTTGTCAGAGGAGACTAACACATCCCTGTCTGCGGCCTTCCCAATGCTTGAGAATCTAACAAAATGTCATCTTGCCATCACAGATAACGATAGTCCAACAAAGAAGAAGATGAAACTTAAGCTTGTGCAGGAAATAGATAGTCGATGGAAACTCAAAGACCGAGTTGTGACGACAAGCAGCCTGTACATTTTAGCTGCAGTACTGGACCCGCGCTTCAAACAGCTACCTTTTCTTAATGATGAGAAACGGGATGAGGCCTATTCTGAAGTCGTAAAACTTGCACAAAGTTCAAGCCTCTCAGGAGACAGCGCAGAAAAAACAGTTGGCAAAAAAACAGAAAATGGCAAAAGAGAAGGAGATAGCAATGCTTCTTTGTGGACATGGTGCAGAGGATGACCCTGACGAGCCAAGCGCACAAAGATCCTCTTGCGACAAAATAAAAGATTATCTTCAGGACAGAAGTAAAGTGGACACTGCTGGGCCACTTGCGTGGTGGAAAAATAATGAGGAGAGATATCCACGACTTGCTCGGGCAGCCAAACGCCTGCTCTGCATCCCTGCAACCTCCACTCCTGCAGAGCGCATATTTTCCAAAGCAGGGTTTATTGTTAACAAGTCGAGGAGCTGTCTTTTACCCAAGAATGTGGACATGTTAGTGTTTTTGGCCCACAACATAAAAAAGGTGGACTAGACCTGCAGATATGTAAGTAGCCTTAACGGCTTTATTATGCTGACTCAATAGAAAGTGTTTTCTTATGTTTTTGTTTTTATTTGTACACTTGACTCGTTTGAAAATAGCCTAAATAATGTAACAAAACGAAAATAAACCTGCATGCCTTCCTACTATATAGCCTGTTATTATTAGGATTGTTTTTTAGGCTATATGGTTTTTTTGTGTGTTTGATTTTAAAACGCCTAGATCGGCTGGACAAAAGTTAACCCATAGCTTTGAAAGTAAAGAACAATATACAGCATGTATAAACGAGATTCTTTGTTAGGATTTGTCATTATTTGGCAGTTTTACCAGTTATATTTTTTGTAGCGTGTGGTGTGGTCAGGTGCGTGATTGTGACGTCACTATAGACCAAGGACAGAGCTCCTCACTTTGCAGTTAAAAAAATCACTTAATTTTCAAAGAATTGTATTATTATTATTATTATAGTTTTATGTACTATTGATGTCTTTTCGTTGTTGTTTTATAAATGTTCTATGACGATTGTTTAATAAATGTTCAATCAAAATGAAAAACATCGCGTCTTTTTTTTGTTTTTGTTTTTTTAGTCGACTGATCGCTGCGCAGGACAGGACTTTGGTCGACTAAGCATTTCTTTGGTTGACTACAGACCTAATATATATATATATATATATATATATATATATATATATATATATATATATATATATATATATATATATATATACAGAAAGTGCTAATGCTCCTCACCAGTGATGACAACAAGCTTTTGGCAAGATTCTGAAGAGATTTGGGCCCACCACATACTTGGTATCTACCCCAGGGAAGCCACGGTCAAGTAGGATACTGCATATAAATCTCCTGAAGGAGTGGGTGCAGCAACCAGAAAGAAAAGAAGTGATGCTCATCAGAGGTGTGCAAGAGGAAGTTACTGGCCTTACTGAAAAAGGAGATTGACCTGATGCTGTCCCTGGGGATCATTCCTATCCCACATCAAGAATTGATGAACTGCTAGAACGACTGGGCAAAGCAAAATACTTGACCACAATAGATCTGTGCAAGGGTTATTGGCAGCTTCCACTCACTGAATGATCCAGGGAGCTGACAGCCTTCGGGACTCCATGGGGTCTCTTCCAGTTTACGGTCCTGCCATTTGGTTTGCATGGAGCTCCTTATACCTTCCAGAGGCTCATGGATGTGGGAGCAAATGAAGACAATCTACAAATCAGAAAAAGTTGCGACGGTATGAAAAACACAAATAAAAAAAGAAAGTAGTGATTTCTAAATGTACTTTGACTTGTATTTCATTGCAGACAATGTGAACACAAAATATTTCATGTTTTGTCTGGTCAACTTAATTTCATTTGTAAATATACATCCTTTCCTGTCTTTCAGACCTGCAACACATTCCAAAAAAGGTTGGGACAGGAGCAATTAAGGGCTAGTAATCAGGTAAATTGGTTAAATAATGATGTGATTTGAAACAGGTGATGTCAACAGGTGATTGTAATTATGATTTGGTACAAAAGCAGCATCCAAGAAAGGTCTAGTCCTTTAGGAGCAAAGATGGGCCGAGGATCGCCAGTTTCACAACAAATACGTGAGAAAATTATTGAAATGTTTAAAAACAATGTTCCTCAAAGAAAGATAGGAAGACATTTGCTTATTTCACCTTCAACAGTGCATAACATAATTAAAAGATTCAAGGAATGAGGAGGAATTTCAGTGTGTAAAGGACAAGGGCGCAAGCCTAAGCTAAACAACCGTGATCTCCGATCCCTCAGGCGGCACTGCATCAAGAATCGTCATTCATCTATAAGCGATATCACCACATGGGCTACTTTGGCAAACCTTTGTCAAGTACCACAATACGTAGTTACAGCCACAAATGCCAGTTAAAACTGTGCCAAAAGGAAGCCCTATGTTAACAGTGTCCAGAAGCGCCGTCGACTTCTCTGGGCTCGGAGGCATCTGGGATGGACCATCACACAGTGGAAACGTGTAATGTGGTCAGATGAATCAGTATTTCAGTTATTTTTTGGGATAAATGGACGCCGTGTGCTCCGGACCAAAGAAGAAAAGGATCATCCAGACTGTTACAGCAACAAGTCCAAAAGCCAGGGTCTGTCATGGTATGGGGTTGTGTCAGTGCCTTTGGCAAAGGTAACTTGCACTTCTGTGATGGCACCATTAATGCTGAAAAGTACATAGAGATTTTGGAGCACAATATGCTGCCTTCAAGAAGACATCTTTTCCAGGGACGTCCATGCATATTCCAACAAGATAATGCAAAACCACAATCTGCACACATTACAAAGTCCTGGCTGCGGAGGAAGAGGATACGGGTACTTGACTGGCCTGCCTGCAGTCCAGACCTGTCTCCAATAGAGAATGCGTGGCGCATTTTGAAGCGCAAAATGCGACAACGAAGACCCCGTACTGTTGCCCACCTTAAGACTTGTTTGCAGCAAGAATGGGACAAAATTACACCTGAAACACTTCATCACTTGGTGTCTTCAGTCCCTAAACGTCTTTTAAGTGTTGTGAAAAGGAATGGCAACATTAAAGTGGTAAATGCTTGACTGTTCCAACATTTTTTGAAATGTGTTGCAAGAACCAAAATAGGAATTTTTTTTTTTTAAACAAAAACAATAAAAATCATGAGGAACACATTAAATTACGTGCTGTTGTATTGTCTGCAAGGAAATACAAGTCAAAGTACACTTAGAAATCACTACTTTCTTTTTTTATTTGTGTTTTCCATACTGTCCCAACTTTTTCTGATTTGGGGTTGTGTATATATATATATATATATATATATATATATATATATATATATATATATATATATATATATATATATATATTGTGATGTCACGAGAGGCTGTGTCCTGGGGTCCGTTTCAGGTAGGAGGTTCAACAAACTCTGAGTCTGAGCCTGATCTCTGAGTTGATTGAGCCTGAGATGGGAAACTCTGAGTTTTTGGTTTCACAACGGCTGATTCGAGTTGGTTCAATCAACTCGGAGTAGGTTGACTCAGGGTTACGCGCGTGCACCAAAGACAGCATGAATGGAGCCATGATACTACGATTCACCATGGCAACAACCACAAACAAACGGGTCGGCGGACATACTCATGCGCACATACAGCGAGTTTGAACATGTATTTTGTTAAAAAAGCAACACAGCGGCTGCTGCAAAGAGAGAGAAATTGCGCTGGAGAAAATTGCTGCTAGAGTAAATGCTTATATTCCAATATGATGTATATCATATTTAATCATAAGCTAATATTACTTCAAATCTATTTCAGTTAGGTGCAATACTGCGGGCGAAAAAGTCATAGGCTACTAATCCCATTCTGAGGCTGCAGCACCATCATTAATTGATGAATTATAATGAAATATAATGAATTATAATTCATAATCTTTCATTTCAAAGGGTTTACATCATTCACCTGCAATCCTGTGGAACTCCTTTTTAATGGCTCTGACTGGTCTGTGTCCAGGGAACACTACAAATGTTTAAACTCTTTACTTTCACTGACCCGTAGACACTCACGCTCAAAGTGGACGCTGCTTAAACTTTGTTATGAATTTGACACATTAAATCTTCAAAATATATGGTCATGCAGCACATCTATTGAAAGCTTAGACTGTCAGGATTGAATTAAGCCCAAACACAAAGCATGAGATGATTTATAGCAGTTATACAACGTTTCAGAGCGATCTCTTCTGACGGCGCTTTATTAAAATTATTATTATCACCAAGGTTGTAGAGACAACTGTAATGCAAGAATGTGCTGGGATATAGAGCATGTCCACGATGGGTGACGTTAGTGATATGAGGACGGATAAGGTTATGTAGCTTACATAACTGATAGACTGGGAAGAAAAACCATACCGCTCAAATA
This sequence comes from Gymnocephalus cernua, assembly GCA_023631565.1. NCBI lineage: Eukaryota > Metazoa > Chordata > Actinopteri > Perciformes > Percidae > Gymnocephalus > Gymnocephalus cernua. Next base: position 1,204,173 of record CM042430.1, read on the forward strand.
GGAAATTATCTGGAAATTAAAATGCGTCAATATCATCTTCCGACATATGTTTAACTCCCTGCCATACAGCGTCTTCATCAATGGATCGTCGATAAAAGGAAATGCCATGTTTTGAGAAAAAACAATGTTTTAAAGTCTGCCTAACAGTTAATAAACCAATTTTATTCACGCCAATATAACAAACTGCGCTGAAATGCACCTGATACAGACTGAATGAATGAATGAGGAAATGAAAGAGCGCTGTGTCAGAGGGAGGAGCGTTAATTCTCTTCATACATCCATGGGGAGGAGTCTCGAGTTTCTTGAAGAAAACCTGCTCCCGACCAGGTTAGGTTCATAGGCTCAGTTACCATAGTAACTGACTCTGAGGTTAAGTTACATCTCTTTCTGAAACGGAAAACTCAGAGTTTCCCTCATCTCAGGCTTAACAAACTCAGAGTTTCCACTAATCCTCCTACCTGAAACGGACCTCTGGAGGGACGTTACATCCCCCTGAGATGGCTGCAAGCACAGACAGCTATGGCTCCATCTGCTGGTATGGTCGGGAACTCCACCCCTCTATGGCCAATGTTCCCACACAGCTGAGACAAATCAGGAGCTGATGAACTGAAGGTTTTTTGAAGGAATAGAGACACACTGAGGAAAAGTGTGTGGGTTGTGGAGAAACACAGTCTCCAAGCTGGGCTCTATGGAGGATGAGAGTGCTGCACTTCCATTTCCATGAGGAATATAAGGAGTTGGAGATACTTACCTTTGGAAATACTCACCTTTGGGAATATTCACCTGTGGAAATACTTGAGAGACATTTGGAAGGATTTATTGCTGGGTTGGCCACTAGCTGCAACGTGGACTACAGTAAGGCTGGGAAAAAAAACTGTTTATTTACCTGAGGGAGTAAGAATTATGATTTCAGATGCCGAAGAGACATCCCTGAACTGTTGACCCTTAAAGAGCAACAAGATGTCAGAATTTTGTTATGTTTTCGTTAATTCCCAAGACCTTTAATAAAATCCTTGTTTTGTCTCCTTGCACTACTTGAGCCATCCCGCTGAAAGCTGTGTAGCCTCTCGTGACATCACAATATACACTCAACCCCAAATCATAAAAGGTTGGGACAGTATGGAAAACACAAATAAAAAAAGAAAGTAGTGATTTCTAAATGCACTTTGACTTGTATTTCATTGCAGACAATACAGCAGAACATAATTTAATGTGTTCCTCATGATTTTTATTTTTTTCAAATAAACAAAATTCCTATTTTGGTTCTTGCAACACATTTCAAAAGTTGGAACAGTAAAGCATTTACCACTTTGTAATGTTGCCATTCCTTTTCACAACACTTAAAAGACATTTAGGGACTGAAGACACCAAGTGATGAAGTGTTTCAGTTGTAATTTTGTCCCATTCTTGCTGCAAACAAGTCTTAAGGTGGGCAACAGTACGGGGTCTGTGGTGTCGCATTTTGCGCTTCAAAATGCGCCACGCATTCTCTATTGGAGACAGGTCGGGACTGCAGGCAGGCCAGTCAAGTACCCGTATCCTCTTCCTCGGCAGCCAGGACTTTGTAATGTGTGCAGAATGTGGTTTTGCATTATCTTGTTGAAATATGCATGGACGTCCCTGGAAAAGATGTCTTCTTGAAGGCAGCATATTGTGCTCCAAAATCTCTATGTACTTCTCAGCATTAATGGTGCCATCACAGAAGTGCAAGTTACCTTTGCCAAGGGCACTGACACAACCCTATACCATGACAGACCCTGGCTTTTGGACTTGTTGCTGGTAACAGTCTGGATGATCCTTTTCTTCTTTGGTCCGGAGCACACGGCGTCCATTTATCCCAAAAAATGAAATACTGATTCATCTGACCACAGTACACGTTTCCACTGTGTGATGGTCCATCCCAGATGCCTCCGAGCCCAGAGAAGTCGACGGTGCTTCTGGACACTGTTAACATAGGGCTTCCTTTTGGCACAGTACAGTTTTAACTGGCATTTGTGGATGTAACTACGTATTGTGGTACTTGACAAAGGTTTGCCAAAGTAGTCCTGAGCCCATGTGGTGATATCGCTTATAGATGAATGACGATTCTTGATGCAGTGCCGCCTGAGGGATCTGAGATCACGGTTGTTCAGCTTAGGCTTGCGCCCTTGTCCTTTACGCACTGAAATTCCTCCACATTCCTTGAATGTTTTAATTATGTTATGCACTGTTGAAGGTAAAATAAGCAAATGTCTTCGCATCTTTCTTTGAGGAACATTGTTTTTAAACATTTCAACTAAGGGTGCTCCGATCAGGATTTTTGGGGCCGATCACCGATCACCGATTGCTGGCAGACGTATCGGCCGATACCGATCACCGATCACTTTTATGAACTGAAAATTACGCCATTACATAACAGTCACACATGTTTAGAGAATGTATCAGTAACTGTTTGGCTTTCTGTCCTAGCTCAAAATCTAAAAAATGTCCTTTCAATCACTGCACATTTCTTCAGCACACACAGACACACACAGTCAGTCACACACACACACACACACACACACACACACACACACACACACACACACACACACACACACACACACACACACACAGACACAGCTGTTTGAGCGGCGCCGGAGCTCACTCACACGGACCGACACACACACGGACCGACACACACACACACGGACCAACACACACGGACCGACACACACACACACACGGACCGACACACACACACGGACCGACACACACACACACACGGGGAAACAGCTGTTTGAGCGGAGCCGGAGCTGCTAGCTACACGGCTCACACACACGGACGGACACACACACACACGGACCAACACACACACACACACGGACCGACACACACACACACGGACCAACACACACGGACCGACACACACACACACACACACACACACACACACACACACACACACACACACACGGGGAAACAGCTGTTTGAGCGGCGCCGGAGCTGCTAGATACACGACTCCGCTCTGCCTTAGCGTTAGCTAACTGTGAAAACTCCTCATCCTCCTTTCTGTGACTAACCTTCAAATGTCTGATGAGGTTGGTGGTGTTGAAATGTCTTTGGAGATTTCCGCCTCGTGGTATTTCCTCGGTACACACGTTGCTAATCGCTAGTGTATCGTCTTTTTCCCAGATAGCAATGAGTCGGCGGACCACCAGCGGTGCTCCAGAGGCAGTAGAAGCGTCAGAATGGTGTAATCACAAACACGTTTGCCGGAGCACCACCGGTGGCAGCCGCTTTTAAAAGCAGTAGCCATCTTCCTAGCGTCTTAGTTCCGCGGCCGCGGGCCAACTGCTGTTCTGCCGCCGTTCAGACACCTTGTAGAACTGCCAGACCGCTGAATGTAGGGACACCGCCATTTTGAAAATGTTCTCAGGAGTAGTGCGCTCTTAATACATCCGTGGTAGTGCGTCATCTGATCGGCCTATCTGATCGGCCTTTATGGAGACCACCGATCATACTATTTAAAGCCATTATCGGCCGATACCGATCGGTGGCCGATCGATTGGAGCACCCTTAATTTCAACAATTTTCTCACGTATTTGTTGTCAAACTTGCGATCCTCGGCCCATCTTTGCTCCTAAAGGACTAGACCTTTCTTGGATGCTGCTTTTGTACTAAATCATAATTACAATCACCTGTTGACATCACCCGTTCAAATCACATCATTATTTAACCAATTTACCTGATTACTAGCCCTAAATTGCTCCTGTCCCAACCTTTTTTGGAATGTGGTGCAAGTCTGAATGACAGGAAAGGATGTATATTTACAAATGAAATTAAGTTGATCAGACAAAACATGAAATATTTTGTGGTCACATTGTCTGCAATTTCAAATATTTCCAGTTCCATTACAACCCCCCTTTTATATATATTTGAAAAGGGGGGTTGTAATGGAACTGGAAATATTTGAAATTAGATGTCTTGTAAAAATCCAAACCAACTGGACTTGGTTCAGCCCACTGTGGTAAAGTTGGCTTTATATTGGACAGTGGATATTCGACACATTCGAAAAATCTATTATGTGGCTTGCCCTTTTGACCTATTCATGTCAATCCACTTTTGGTGAACTCTACTAACTCCCCCACACAATGCACAAAGCTTCTTTTTTCAAAAAAAATCATCCTTTCATTTTTAAAATATTTTTTTATTTAACTTTTTTATATAAATCTATTATGTGGCTTGCCCTTTTGACCTATTCATATCAAACCACTTTTACTGAACTCTACTAACTCCCCCACACAATGCACAAAGCTTCTTTTTTTAAAAAAAATCATCCTTTCATTTTTTTTATTTTTTACGTAACATTTTTATATAAATCTATTATGCAGCTTGCCCTTTTGACCTATTCATGTCAAACCACTTTTGGTGAACTCTAGTAACTAGATTTATAGCATTTTTTTATAATTTTTTTTTGAAAAAAGAAGCTTTGTGCAATGTGTAGGGGAGTAAGTTGAGTTCAGCAAAAGTGGTTTGACATGAATAGGTCAAAAGGGCAAGCCGCATAATAGATTTATATAAAAGATTGACATAAAAAATATTAATAGAATTAAAGGTTGATTTTTTTTGAAAAAAGAAGCTTTGTGCATTGTGTGGGGGAGTTAATAGAGTTCACCAAAAGTGGTTTGACATGAATAGGTCAAAAGGGCAAGCCGCATAATAGATTTATATAAAGATTTTACATAAAAAATATTTTAAAAATGAAAGGATGATTTTTTTTGAAAAAATAAGCTTTGTGCATTGTGTGTGTGTGTGTGTGTGTGTGTGTGTGTGTGTGTGTGTGTGTGTGTGTGTGGGGGGGGGGGTTACTAGAGCTCAGCAAAAGTGGTTTGACATGAATAGGTCCAAAGGGCAAGCCGCATAATAGATTTATATAAAAAATGTACATACATTTTTTTTTTTAAATGAAAGGATGATTTTTTTGAAAAAAGAAGCTTTGTGCATTGTGTGGGGGGGTTACTAGAGTTCAGCAAAAGTGATTTGACATGAATAGGTCAAAAGGGCAAGCCGCATAATAGATTTGTATAAAAAAAATTACATAAAAAAATATAAAACAAATGAAAGGATGATTTTTTTTTTTTAAAAGAAGCTTCGTGCATTGTGTGGGGGAGTTACTAGAGTTCAGCAAAAGTGGTTTGACATGAATAGGTCAAAAGGGCAAGCCGCATAATAGATTTTTCGAATGTGTCTAATATCCAATGTCCAACATAAAACCAACTTTACCACTGTGTTCAGCCCTAGGGGCTACAGGAAGTTGTAGCTACCATGTTTAGCTGCTTTGTTGTAGATTCCTTGTAGGTTTCCTGCAGATTTTAGCCTAAGTGTTGCAATGGAACCGAGCTGGAGTACGTTTTTATTCCAAGTAAGTGGCACAGTACAACAGTTTTCTGAGAAACAGCATACGCGTTTTTGAAATGACGTTAATGTTATTAGCCAAATATTTGTTATCACTTTCTGAAATGAATTAGTTAGCCAAGCAAAACAAAGGTGTTAGCCTGCCAGCTAGCTTCACTGTGTGGGCTGCTGTAGCAAATTGCTAACCACTTTTCTGTCGAACCTGAGACCTCCGGCTGTGTCTGATTCCGATATAACGTTACGGAGTCATCAAGGCCGCCTCCGTGTTGTTGGTTAAATGTTCTGAACTAGCTAGCCATATGTCGTATCATACTGCGACGTTTGTCTCAACTTGCACCGTGAAGTCACTTTATGGTACCATTGCTGTTGATGCGCGCGCATTAGCAAATTAGCTAGTAGGTCGAGCCATTGCATTTCGGTATGCTAAGCTAATTGGCTAATGTGTTAGCTAACCCGGGTACTTTTCTCGTCTCCACCACATCAGTCCTCGCCACAATACAGATAACGTTAGCTAGTTGGTAGGCGGTGATTTATTGTGAGTTCCAACTGAATTCTGTTGATGAAGCAAGGCAACAAAATGAGTTTTAATAACGTTGACGTTACACTAGACACTCGCCGGTTAACGAGAAGCTAACAGAAGGCTAACACTGTAAATTGGAGGGTACCAAGCACGCGGACAGCAGCGACTTGACCACACTAAAGACGCCAAACCTTTCTTTTTAGTACAAATCTGTAGCCATGGATTGCAAACAAGAATGCAAAATAACATTAACCTTCAGTCACCATTGTCACGACAGTTCTTTACGCAAGCTGTAAACGTCAAAGTATAATGTGGCCTTTTGTTTAGAAAAACATATTACAGCATGTGAAACTTGTTTTAAGAACTTTTCTAGATTATGGCAATGCACTCATTAGTTCGACACATTTGGCAAGCCGTTTTAACATTCAATCGAACCACACAACTATCTGTAATTACATGTTAGATATCCATAATAGCATTTCTCCTAATCAAAATAATATTGTCACTAGTCAGAATGGTAATTAAAGATATCCACAACATTCTTACTAGTAGAAATTGTTTTCAAGAGATCTACCACTTTGATTGTAGTAGTCAAAACTAAATTTAAATTCTTAAAAAGAATAAGTGGCAGTCTAACATGTATTAGCTATACTGGATATTTATTGCATGTGTCAGTGATTCAATTCTTCCTAGTCAAAAAAAACATTTCAGATATCCACAATTATATTCTCCCTATCCACAATTGTGGTTTCAGATAACCACAACGTCATTCGTCCTAGGACAAATGACATCACTTTTGTCATTCATGTGTATTGGGTTTTTTAATTTCAGATATTCACAACGTAATTTTTCCTATCCAGAATCAACATTAAAAATGGCTTGCCATAGACACACATCCTGTCCTTTCATCACAATGGGTGGGCAAATAACGCTGTGTAAAGTATTCCAGGAGCCGAAAATGTATTTAAAACACGGGTGCTAAGTAGTTAATACGAAACTATGCGTATTAACTTACTAAAGTAGCTTTACCTCAAATAATTCTGAATTTGGTTTGTAAAGTATTTAATTGTCATTTGTGTTAATAGTTTTGATTATGTTGCAGTGCTTGTATGACCGCAGTCAGTGTTTCTACTTATTGACAATAAAGTAAAACATTTAAAATCTATTGCACATTAGGGGCTTTTGGGTAATCCAAGTGTATCTTTTACCAATTGACCGGGAAATGCATTCTCCAATTTTGATTGTTTTTTTCTTTTTGCAACTTAATTTTACTGCCACATAATTTTAATAATGTGATTAGGCCTACAGTAGGGCTGGGACGATTCGTCGGCGTAGTCAACGTCATCGATTACGCAAATGCGTCGACACATAATTTGCGTCGATGCGGCGCATTTCTTTAACTGTCTATGCACGTCACTCACGGGTAAATCTAAATTTAGCAGGGTTTCCCATAGCATTTTGCAGTTTAGGCGGCTGCCTTAGCAAAGCCTGCCTGCTGCCTGAACTACGTCGGATAAAAAAAAAATAAAAGCGTCTGAGCGCGTAAGCACAAGCTGATTTGACAGACAGAGGAGCTCCGACACAGACACGCACGCGCGCGCGCTGAGGTGCGGGCAAACTACAACATGAATTATACTGCCCAAGTTGGCGCGCGACATTGTGACATCACAGGGTCGCCGTATCTGTTTATACTGCGCTGGTGGTCGCGACACTAGTTGCAGTCTTCTCCTGAACAGAGGTGGCGCTAATGAAGAAAGGCTATCGCCGTTGCTCTTTCTACGGACTAGAAGAAGAAGAAAAAGATAAACAACGGCAGAACTGGCAGCAGCATTGACGTGAATGCTTCGATTTGATTGGATTACCTACTTGTCGGATCAAGCCATTCATTCACCATAAAAGAACTCATCTTAACCCAGTAAGTTTACAAGAGAGACTTGCAGTCACTCTGCGAGTCCTGGCATCCAGTTCCCCAGGAGCTTGTTCATGCTTCCTCTTTCCGCTTTGTCGTGCGCCACTGAAAAAAAAAAAGTGGTGCGCGACCTCGGCTCGCACGCTATGAATCTGGGCGTGCCGGCAAGATCTACGTCATTTTGACGTCACGATGGCGCACACCAGCTTGGCTGCGGCTACTGTAAAACGGCCTTACGTCGGCTCTGCAGTTTGGGTCACGGCAATGCTGATAAAGTGGTTTCAAGTGTGATTACAGTTTTTCAAAACTTCACGCAGACATTGTTTGATATGATATTAATGGAGAGGCGAAACAGGTCGTGGTGACACTTCCTGAGACAAGCAGGCACAACAGTGGTTTCTGTGCCCTGGTGACTGACTGACAGGCTGAGGCTGTAAGGCAGGGCATCTTGATTTCTACAGCACCTTTCAGCAATAAGGCAACTCAATTACCTTCCTTTGCACTTAAGTTAGTTCAATTATTACAGTTTGGACTGATACCAATCCTGAGTATCTGACTGGCAGAATTTTTTAATTTTGATAACTGTTTTGATTCATAATTAAGGTGAAAAATAAAAGTTGTGTTTTTAATGTATTTTTGTTGATGTTGAAATGCAAATACAGGCTACTCTTTTTGCACTTGCTCTGTTTACTTTTAAGTTTATTTATGTATTGCTCCTGAAAGTGACTTTATTTTGTGGTTGGATTGACCGCCTACATCTGGCTTCACGTTGCACTACAAATTCATTTTGTTTGAACAGTGCAGTGCTAAACAATTTTAATAGAGATTTGAACCTTATTGAAATTTGTTTTGTATAAATTGTTAATAATTGAGCAATGGGAAAATAATCGCTAATTAAAAAAAATAATCGCTAGATTAATCGTTAAAGAAATAATCGTTTGGGACAGCCCTAGATTACAACATGTAGCAGGTAGGTTACAATTCCCTGAAAGCCAAACATCTTAAGGGTAATAATAGTTTCCCCTGCTTACTGCAGTGCGTTGTGGAACTTGTTGGTTTCCTCTTTCCTAAAGTTGTTTTGCATACAGTCTTTCAGCTTTGACAGGACCTGACACCTTGGACTATTAGTACAGACATTATTGGGATTAACAGGCTGAATATATTAATCTTCTGCTTTTGCTTAAGGCTGCATTTAGTGGGATACATTACAATTGGTGAAATAACTAGTTTTTGTAAGCTTAATCACGTGTAGTTTGTAAGAAATTTCTCAAGTAAGGTGAGGCTAAAGGGCAGGGCTCAACATAAAAAAAATCCCCACTGGCCCCCGGGGCCAGTAGATCAGAGTTTTGCTGGCCCCTTCTAAATTTTTACTGGCCCTGAAAGAAATATCGTAGGTGTGATTGGCAAAGGACAAAAAAGCAGGAAAATATACGCCGCACCTACCATGAAGCTTCAGAAAATGGTTATAACCCAGCTAGCCACTGTCACTGTATGTTGTGCCATTAGCAGTAAAGCTAGACCAGGGGTCATCAACTACATTTTTCCAAGGGCCAGAATTTTTTTAAGTTGACACTCCGGCCGGACTTTCAAATAAAGAAAATAAAATGTATTTATACCTAATAAGCATATTCTTGTTTGATATTTCACTTTCTTACTAAATTAATCTTATATTTTTTTACATGTATTAGTGTAAGAAGACTCCTAAAAAAACATGGACAATCCATAACGATAACTAGATAGGCTACTTAACTAGAAAAAGTTCCCAGATTAGGGGGCAGTTCACTGAGTGATGATTAAAGTCTTTGATTACTGAAACGTTGTTGTAGTATACAGTGTCCTGATTGGTGGAAAATGTTTGCAGAAAGAAAGGCTGTTGTCAGGTAAAAATGTCACTGTCAGAGAGCCTGAAGTGAAAACAGCAGCTTTAATGATGAATGGACTGATAAGCAGGCTAGCATTCATCATGTATGCCTTATTTGAAATAAGACAATGCTGTTGCAAAAGAATACAACTGGCAACATCATCAAGAATGAAGAACGCGGACGTAACGATCACGTAATTCACGTGCATATTAAGTAGCCACATGTATATGTTTTGGTCTTATAATACATCCACAAGTTACTGCTCCAGCGGAGAGGGTGGTTCGTTAAGACAGCAGCTAAGTTTACAAGAGTTTGTCCAAAGTTCAAGATAAACAGTTAGACTACAAACTGACATTTTTCATTTTAGCTTGTTTGTAAAAAGTCGCTAATTGCAGAGTAGAGCTGTGTTTGCACAGCGAGTGGACAGCGCAGACAGAGCAGACTGAAACATGTTGATACCTGTAGAACAGGTAGGTGGGTATTGATAAGTATTGACTTTTTAATCATGGAGGTTTTATTGTAGGCTACTTACAGTAACGACTGTAGCGTTAGTTCATCTGTGCCAGCGGCAGTATGCTAAATAATCCTCGGTATCGTTTCCAGTCAGTTATGTGCTGCGTGAAGTAACGCGCACACCTCGGCTCTGCCGTGTGTGTGTGTGTGTGTGTGTGTGTGTGTGTGTGTGTGTGTGTGTGAGAGTGTGTGCGTGCACAGCGCGGACATCGCTGTTCACAATCCGTCTATCTTCTAAAATGCAACGCTTGTATCCAAATGAATTGTGTTTGAAGCTGCATGGCATTTTGTTGGTTTGGCTGCTCGGCTTTTGTTGGAAAATGCCGGCAAACGAACCGTCAGCCTACATGCCATGATTGCCTTTCTCCACCCAGGTGTAGGCTGCTGTGTTTTCCACTAAGAATGCCCTCTTTCTCACATTAGCTTCATAGTTCTTTGACATTTTAACTAACGTTATAAATTACGTGAGGTGAAAATGTGAAATGTTAGTTAACATTCACAAGCTTCGCGCCACTCAGTATGACGTTTGCTGAAGCAGACGGAGACACTGTCACTGGCCCGTGCGGGCCAGTAACTGGCCAATCAACTAGCCCGACATACTCTTTTACTGGCCCCGGGCCATCGGGCCATGGCTTATGTCGAGCACTGCTAAAGGGTGCTTTTTATTTTGAAGAAACAGTGAAATACTTTGCCATATAGGCTACCAAAGTTTGATGCCCTTTGTGCCGTGACCCAATTTTGAGAAAGTATTTGCTCTTAATCTTTAGGATTTGGCTGTATCACTATTGTTACAGGTTTCTTGTTGTTGCTGATGGTTAGAGCTGGACAATATATTGATTATATCAATATCGTGATATGAGACTAGATATTGTCTTAGATTTTAGGGATGTAACGATATTGACAATATCGCGGTGGTAAACGTGTCTCGATATCGTCGTGGTTGGGTTACAATATTAAAAGGACAGGTGTCCGTCAAAAAGCAAGAGGAATAAACACAGTCCCGCGGAACAAATCATTGTTAACTACATAGACCATGACCTTTGCGCTGCGTCGTCACAACAACCGTTGTTAAGCCAATAGGATTGCACGCTGCACGCTGTCCACACAAGCTCACAGCAAGCCAGCATGGCCGACAGCGATACTTGTAAGGATGAAAACAACCCCGAAGATGAGATTGTGCCAGCCCCTGCAGCTTTTAAATCAGATGTCTGGAAACATTTTGGTTTCGCCGTGTCAAAAAACGCAAAAGGAGAAAAGGTGGTGGACAGACAATGGACTATGTGCAAGCACTGCCACAGTAAACTGCGATACAACACTGGAAACACAAGCAACATGCAAAGTCATCTGACGACCCATCATCCCGAAAAGTTTGCAGATTCTCTCACAAAGAAAGTTCCGTCCGGTCAAAAAACCCTGAAGGAGGCATTTTCAACAACTATGCCACACAACAGCGCAAGGGCTCAAGAAATCACGAGGTACATCACGGAATACATAGCGTGTGATTTACGTCCCTTTTCTGCAGTAGATGGCAAAGGATTTAAAAGGTTAGTGGCCAAGCTTGAGGCGAAGTCTCAAATGCCGTCGCGGGCTCGTTTTAGTCAAACTGTGTTCCCTGCTCTTTACCGTGAGACAAAAGAACGTGTCATGTTGAACCTTAAACAGTCTGAGTGCGTTGCTATTACCACTGATGGGTGGACTTCCAGAGCGACTCACAGTTACATCACTATTACGGCACATGTTTTGACGAGTGAATGGGAAATGCAGAGTTACATTTTACAAACTAGACAGCTTATTCCCTATTGTTTACAATTGCTCTAGTTGCTTTTTAACTTGAACATTGCACAGAAGAATCAGTTATGCAACCAAATATTACTATACAGAATATTGATGATCCTGACTACAACTTGCACTTTAAAAGTGTGTGTGATCAGCGTGATCAGCGTTTTATGTTGTTATGATCCATAAATACAACAATAAATTGCCTGTTGACTGGCAAAAGCAGAATAAATATCAGTATTTTTTCGATATTATCATCACAAACACTATCGTGAGCTATTTAAAAATACCGTGAGCTTTTCCACAATATCGCAATAAATATCGAACCGTGAGGTCAATATCGAAATTGTATCGTACCGTGAGATTTTGATATCGTTACATCCCTATTAGATTTTGGATATCGTAATATGGCATAAGTGTTGTCTTTTCCTAGTTTTAAAGGCTGCATTACAGTAAAGTGATGTCATTTTCTGAACTTACCAGACTGTTGTAACTGTTCTATTATTTGCCTTTACCCACTTAAACGTGTGGTATACTCGCCGTAGCCGACCTGTCGCATGCAAATGTGACATCATGGGAGCGCCGTAACTACTTATACTCACGCGTGGTGGTCGCGACACTAGTTGCAGTCTTCTCCTGAACAGAGATGTTGCTAATGAGCAAAGGCTACCGACTTTGCTATTTCTACGGACTAGAAGAAGAAGAAAAAGGTAACCAATGGCAGAACTGGCAGCAGCATTGATGTCAATGTTTCGATTTGATTCAATGACCTACTTCTTCGGATCAAGCCTTTTTTTTTTTAACCATAAAAGAACTCCTCTTAACCCACTAAGTTTACAAGAGAGACTTGCAGTCACTCTGAGAGTCCTGCCATCCAGTTGTCATATATATATATATATATATATATATATATATATATATATATATATATATATATATATATATATATATATATATATATATATATATATATATATATATATATATATTAAGGGTGCTCCGATCAGGATTTTTGGGACCGATCACCGATTGCTGGCTGAAAATTACGCCATTACATAACAGTCACACATGTTTAGAGAATGTATCAGTAACAGTTTGGCTTTCTGTCCTAGCTCAAAATCTAAAAAATGTCCTTTCAATCACTGCACATTTCTTCAGCACACACACACACACAGTCAGTCACACACACACACACACCGACACACACAGTCAGTCACACACACACACACACACACGGGGAAACAGCTGTTTGAGCGGCGCCGGAGCTGCTAGCTACACGACTCACACACACGGACCGACACACACACACACGGACCGACACACACACACACACGGACCGACACACACACGGGGAAACAGCTGTTTGAGCGGCGCCAGAGCTCCTAGCTACACGACTCCGCTCTGCCTTAGCGTTAGCTAACTTTGAAAACTCCTTATCCTCCTTTCTGTGACTAACCTTCAAATGTATGATGAGGTTGGTGGTGTTGAAATGTCTTTGGAGCTTTCCGCCTCGTGGTATTTCCTCGGTACACACGTTGCTAATCGCTAGTGTATTGTCTTTTTCCCAGATAGCAATGAGTCGCCGGACCACCAGCGGTGCTCCAGAGGCAGTAGAAGCGTCAGAATGGCGTAATTGCAAACACGTTTGCCGGCGCACCACCGGTGGCAGCCGCTTTTTAAAAGCAGTAGCTGTCTTCCTAGCGTCGTCGTTCCGCGGCAACTGCTGTTCTGCCACCGTTCAGACACCTTGTAGAACTGCCAGACCGCTGAATGTAGGGACGCCGCCATTTTGAAAATGTTCTCAGGAGTAGTGCGCTCTTAATACATCCGTGGTAGTGCGTCATCTGATCGGCCTATCTGATCGGCCTTTATGGAGACCACCGATCAAACTATTTAAAGCCATTATCGGCCGATGCCGATCGATCGGAGCACCCTTAATATATATATTAAGAAAAGGAGCACAAAACAAGTCGGCAACACTACAGAACGGCTTATTTATTGCCAAGGCCACAGGGTCAAAATTAAATGATTTATTAAAAAGTAAATGTAGGAAAGGGCCGCAGGTCGAAGTCGAACCTGGCCCGCTGCATCGAGGAGTAAACCTCTATATATACCACAGGGCTTAAAGTATTCCGGCACTGTGCCGGATCTCCGGCGTGCGGCCGTGAGGGAAAAAAAAAATATATATTTGGGAACTTGCACTCGGTTTAATATGTTCGAGTCAATTGATTTCACCTACCACTCATATCAGAGGAACGCAACTCTAACTAACGAAGGGATTAAAGTAGTCGGGCCCGGTGGGATTTCTGGTGTATGACTATTTTAGAACAATAAATAAATTAAAAAATCCACATTGGATTTAATTTTGATGCGCTGGGTTTAACCAATCATCGAACTTCCACCTACCACTGAAACGAGTTCTAGCCAATCGGATGCAAAGTAGGGCGGGTCTTTGCCGAAAAACTGCGTTGTGGGCCGGAGACCGTCTCCGCGGCTAAAAAAATTGAGGAAAAGTTTATCAAACTTGGAACCTGTAGATACAGCTTTAGTTGAGAAATGAGTTGAAAACAAATGGCGCTGGGCATGAATAGAGGACAAGATGAGACGGGAATCCGTTTAGCACGTGGTGCCTCAGATTGAGGGAGCCGGGTGCTTCTGTAGCGTGTTGAAGGAAGAGACGGGACGGCAGCAGCGGTAAGGTGCTTGCTAGTCATTAGATGCTAGTCACAAAGCTTCGGTCCGTGCATGCACTCTGTCATATGAGTACGTTGACAGGTGTCGTGCCAAGGTACTTACCCCCGCCAGGATTCGTGTCCCCTGACCGCGGGAGCACACAAAAGTTACATAAAATAGCAGGCTGTTTCACCTGATATTTTGTGTATCCCCTCACACAAAAGTTACATAGGGGATACACAAAATAGCAGGCTGTTTTCACCTGATATGTTGTGTATTCCCATGTAACTTTTGTTATGAAATAGAAGACATCTCCATATTATCTCAGGTTGTTTATTGTGACCTAGTAGAGACATAAAATAGCACACATGAGGACAGGACAGACCCTTTGCATGTTAGGCAGAAATTGATTCGCTTGAATAACTGTTTAACCTGAAATGTGTATATTATTTCAGGTTAAAAACAGCCTGACATCTTGTCTATCCCCTCTGTAACTTATATGGCAGACAGGTGAACAAAGCGACTAGTTGAAAAGCCATATTAAACTAAATCAAATTAAAACAGAAATCACGTTAGAGGGGAGGGAGGGACAGGTTAGCAGGTCACCTTAATGTAACAGACAAACGTATAGCCTACCGTAAAACTTCAAATAATAGCCGAGTCCCAAATAGACGCCTGTCTCTTTTAAACGCCTGGTATGACAACAGATTTGGGTAAATAAAGGCCGGTCTCAAATAGAGGCCTGGTCTGTTGTTGTAGTTTTTTGTTTTTTTTTCCGTGTCGGGTTGTATTTGATCTTTTAAAACCCGTCAGATCGTTTGTTCTGTGTTTTTGATTTGATTTCACGTGACAGACGCAACCGTTCATAAACGGCTCATCGCTATGGCAACATAACAAACAGGTTAACAAACTTTCTTTGAGTCTTCAGTTTTTCTTAATTCTCTCAATAGACAAAAAGAAAAAAGTATGATTTGACATTTAAGCTGACAGTTGTCAAATTTGAAGAAGCGGCGAGACATTTCTCGATCGATCCCGAGAGAGCGCGAGAACGGCGTAAACATAAAGCAGAACTGCGACGTCTGTCCGAGGAAGACGACCAAAGGGCCAGACTGCGAGGTGGAGGGAGGAAGAAGGTCAGTGAAGAGCTGGAGGTGAGCGTGTGTGAGTGGATCCACAGCATGCGGGCAAAGCATCGTCAATTAAAGGCCTGTCTCTTATAGACGCCTGTCGCAAATACACGCCGGTGCATTTCGGCCATTTGGGTAAATAGAGGCCCGGGCTATTATTTGAAGTTTTACGGTAATAAATGAGACCCTTGTTAGCTACTATGGAAAACGCTGTCGAGTATTTCACGTCGCTATTTGTTCCATTAATAAAGAGGTGAATTCGAAGTGCAACAGTGAAACTCCGCTCTGAGTGCACGCACGCTCCCGCGGTCATGGGACACGAATCATGGCGGGGTAAATACCTTGGCACGACACCGGCAACGACCGCTACCGCTGCGACTGCGCCTTCACTGACTGACCGTGCTTATGATAAACAAATGTGTGCACGTTCATAGCGGAACACGACTTGTCATTAACGATGGCCACTGACTGTGTAAAAGCTATGAAGCCCAAACCGCCTTGATAAAGCTGTCTGTTTGGAGTCAGCATGGCAGTTATTAAACATAACGACCTCGTCCCAGAGTTTACAGTTATTAAACATAACGGCCTCGTCCCAGAGTTTAGACGTTTGGCTATATGAAAAGATAAACAATGACAAGTTTTTAATAAATGTACATGAAGCAACTAATGTCAACATGGACAATATCACGAATGTACTAATTCACTTTTTTGATGACGACCTGGCCAAAGTAACAACACAACATCTAGAAAGTTCTGTTTTCACAGTGATTCATAGTAGGATTATGATATTATTGCAATATGTAAATCAACATTGACTTGACTCTTAATTTAACGCTTAACGTGACTTATTATTGTATGAATGTAAGAAGGACTTAAACCGTTTTGCCAGACAAATTAACTTTAATGGGTGCATATTGAAACATTACACTGTGACACCCCCCCCCCCCCCCCCCGACAAAAAAAACATTTCAGGCTCAGGATTTTTTTTCACTTTAAGCCCTGATACCAACTGAGCTATCCGGGCGCCCACTTTCTCTTTTAATCAGTCTATTATTGTTGTTGATAACAAGTGAAGGAGCTTTCTCAGAGATATATATATATATATTTTTAAATATATCCTAGGCTATTTATTTTAGATAACAAACAAAACAGTTTGGAAGATTTTGATGCTAGGGAGTATGGCAAGCTGGTTTAGCCAAGGCCAAAGGGGAAGAAGGCCAAATTACAGGTGTTGGCCATCTGAGGGGCATGCGACAGCAAGGGGGCGGCCGCTGTAAGACTTTGAGCCATGAAATGTTAGGTCTCAGTTCAGGGAAGCACTTTTAAAAAGTAGCACTTTCTATTTTGAAATGTTTTGCTTAAAATGTTTTACAACCCCAAATCAGAAAAAGTTGGGACAGTATGAAAAACACAAATAAAAAAATAAAGTAGTGATTTCTAAATGTACTTTGACTTGTAATTCATTGCAGACAATGTGAACACAACATATTTCATGTTTTGTCCGATTAACCTAATTTCATTTGTAAATATACATCCTTTCCTGTCATTCAGACCTGCAACACATTCCAAAAAAGGTTGGGACAGGAGCAGTTTAGGGCTAGTAATCAGGTAAATTGGTTAAATAATGATGTGATTTGAAACGGGTGATGTCAACAGGTGATTGTAATTATGATTTGGTACAAAAGCAGCATCCAAGAAAGGTCTAGTCCTTTAGGAGCAAAGATGGGCTGAGGATCGCCAGTTTGCCAACAAATACGTGAGAAAATTATTGAAATGTTTAAATGTTCCTCAAAGAAAAGATAGGAAGACATTTTCTTATTTCACCTTCAATAGTGCATACCATAATTAAAAGATTCAAGGAATGTGGAGGAATTTCAGTGCGTAAAGGACAAGGGCGCAAGCCTAAGCTGAACAACTGTGATCTCCGATTCCTGCATGAAGAATGGTCATTCATCTATAAGCGATATCGCTCAATTCAGATCAGGACTACTTTGGCAAACCTTTGTCAAGTACCACAATACGTAGTTACAGCCACAAATGCCAGTTAAAACTGTACTGTGCCAAAAGGAAGCCCTATGTTGACAGTGTCCAGAAGCGCCGTCGACTTCTCTGGGCTCGGAGGCATCTGGGATGGACCATCACACAGTGGAAACGTGTACTTTGGTCAGATGAATCAGTATTTCAGGTATTTTTTTTTGGGAGAAATGGACGCTGTGTGCTCTGGACCAAAGAAGAAAAGGATCATCCAGACTGTTACCAGCAACAAGTCCAAAAGCCAGGGTCTGTCATGGTATGGGGTTGTGTCAGTGCCCTTGGCAAAGGTAACTTGCACTTCTGTGATGGCACCATTAATGCTGAAAAGTACATAGAGATTTTGGAGCACAATATGCTGACTTCAAGAAGACATCTTTTCCAGGGACGTCCATGCATATTCCAACAAAATAATGCAAAACCACATTCTGCACACATTACAAAGTCCTGGCTGCGGGGGAAGAGGATACGGGTATTTGACTGGCCTGCCTGCAGTCCCGACCTGTCTCCAATAGAGAATGTCTGGCGCATTTTGAAGCGC
>CM042430.1:1240000-1290000 GCA_023631565.1 Gymnocephalus cernua
ACAAATTACTTCTCCCAAAACGTAATTGAGTTAGTAACTCAGTTACCACATTGTAAAAGTAATTAGTTACTCAGCAAAGTAACTGTGACGCTATTTTTTATGTTCTATAACGCTATAATGTATAACGCCTTGGTCACCTGTTGCTGACCCGAAAAATCGAGCATTGCTTGTTTTAACAGAGTGGCTCCGTCTCCTTCGCTGGAGCTCACGCTAGCTGCATTTGGGGTTGGGTTAGTAGCAGCAACGCGTGTCATGTTAGCATGTGATGTGAGGTGCTAAAATTCGAGTTGCTTGAGGCAGACGTGGATAGTCTTTTTTCCTGGGCATAGCGTGCATGTTACATAGCCTAAACATTCTTGCCTTTTAATTTCAGTGAGCAAGAAGTAGTGCCGGTACTTCCAGTTCAATAACACTACCTTTGAATTTCCCTGGCTCGTCGCCATTGTCGCGAGCAGGTCGTCCGCCCACCCAGCCAATCATCATCCCCACTCCTGCTCTCTCCAGGCAGCTGATGTGTAGCCAAAGCCTGACACCTCGCGCTTCATTCAACCAAATTGTAGTAATGCGCCACTTTGCATTCTCAGTAACGATAACGGCGTTGCAACGATTAGAAAAGTAATTACTGAAAAAATAACGCCGTTAGTAACGCCGTTATACTTAAACGTGGTTAGTCCCAACACTGCATGACACGAACATAAGTGTAAGTTGTCGCTGCTCGATAATGAAAAAAGATTTATAGTTAATTTGGTCAGTATTGAAATTACAATTATTTAACACTTACCTATTGACTTTTGGAAAGATGTTGCATTTATTGAACTTAACTTTCAGTGAAACAAATTAACAGTAAATACCTTGAACTGTGAAATTTCCCTTAATACTTTCCTATTTGAGTTTACTTGTAAAACATAATATGCCAGGCCCCTCCCCCCCACGGAAGAATCCGTATAGTAAGAGTTTTAGACCATGCCTTAGGCTAACCAGCTACGACATGACTCATAAGCATACGTGTCATTTTGAGTGAAAAAACGGAAACAGAAAATCCCCCAAAAGTCAAAGGTACAAGACTGTGTACATATTTTCAATATCGAGCAAAGGAACTACTCATCCCACAAACCACCTTGCACCACTGAATAAAGGAAGCTAGCGTTAGTTTAGCTTAGTTTAACAGCAAATTTGGCTGACCGCTAGCTTAGACGGCATGTAATAACTTTAAAAGACCCTCAAAATAAAACCTGTAAAGAACCGTTAAATATATAACAGCTGTTACATCAGCTGTAGCCTGTTTCCCCCAGTGTTTAGTTTGAGTTAACATTTTAGACTGAATCAAGCTGTTAGGTAGCGGTTAGCCTAATTAGCTGTTAGCTAAACTAACATTAGCTTTTCGGCCGAAGTGTGGAACAGGTCGTGATTCGTGAAGTGTCGTAGATCCTCGGAAAATCATCTTGCGCATGTGCATGACGGATCGTGCAGGCAGCTCCCCCTCCTCACCAGCATGAGTTCCACCAATCAGAGGCATCACTGTGGGATTGTGGGATTGTTCAGGATTGTGGGTAATGAAGTACTTATCCAAGACATAAGGCGTTTTCCCACTGGATAGTATTTGTACTTTTTAGGGGAAAAGTACATTTCTAAGCAGTTCTAAGAATTACTCTCCCCCAAAATCTTTTTTTCCATTTGCATTCCCACCGGCCAAGTGGCCACAGGGACTGGTAGGAGGAGTAAGGGAGTGACGCAAGCACCGCAACGGTCTTTATAACATCGTCACTAGACCTTAGCGCCACGTACAACAACAAAGCAGCACGATGGAGGAGGCCATCAGAATATGCCTGTTGTGCCTTGCTGGGATCCTCATAATGGAGTTTGAACAGCAGCGTTTAAAGACTAGGCTGGAGTCTCTCTCTCTCTCTCTCTCGCCGTGTGTGTGCGTGCACGGCGGACCATGCGCTTGTGGAGTTTAACGGCAAAAACGCAGTTAACCACACGCTCCCGTTAATCTTATGATGGACATGTGTTGTGATATTTAAACAAACAACGGCGAAATAAAAGCCTCTTACGAGAGAGCCTCTGAGAGTCCGCTAGTTTACAGCGGGGCATCCCAGGATGACAGGCCGACCAGCAAACAAGCGATCACGGGCAGCCACCAGCTGCCAGTCCCTTCACTTTATGGAGCTCCAAAAACTTTGAAGCAAATTGTCAATTCGGCAACAATTTTCGGAAGACTGCCTATATTCGAAATTTTAATAGTTCATTTCTCGCCTAAAATGTTGTCAGAAGTGACTTTAATGATGAATAAGATGGTGAAAATTGCTAAAAATGTCCAGCTGTTGCTCTGTCTGCAAGTACAGACGGCGCACTGCAAGATCTGGGTTGGCAGTGGGCGTGACTTATAATTTTGACCAATCAAGTAGACCTAGGAAAAGGGAAAAGACCCTGCTCTGAAGTAGGAGCTAAAAAAGTCCCGAAATACGGCCAGAGGTAGGGTTGTGACGGTATAGTGTTTTTCTTACCGCGGTGACGAAGCAACATATCACCGCGGTATGGCGGTTAACCGCCAACGCCCTTAAGAGAGTAGCGTAAGTTAGATCGAGAATGGCAGGGTGCCTTAAGTGAGTGATGTCAGTACCTGTGTGGTCGCGCAAGGAGAGTGAGCGGTAACGGAGAGTAGCGTATGAGTGCGTGTGAGGAAAAAGAGATGGCAAAGATGATGTAAAGGGAGTTAAAAGTGAACAATAAAACAACAAGCTTTAGCTTCTCAAGACACAGTGGCTTTATCTGTTGTCAATACCGCCGGTAAAGTGAATGGCGTTACCCCCAGAAAACATCAGCTTAACCCTTAGCACAGAGTTTCCATTTCAGCTCAATGTGAGAGTAGGCTATTTACTGTGTTTTGCTGTCATTTAGGGCCACTCTGCTTTCTCTCCTCTCTGTCGATCTATTCCACAGGCTCTTTTGTCTATAAAGTAAAGAAAAAAAAAAGTTTGCCCTCGGCTGACAAAGCCGAGGGCAGACGCTCCGCAGCACAGCGGTCTTAGCAGCTGAGCAGACAGAGAGCAGAGAGGGCGACTCGGCAGTCTGCTCCGAGGCTCAGCCCCGGCACATAAGCCTGCTCTGGAAATATGTCACATAAAATTGTATGAAGGGATGCTTTTGAAAACATGATATTTCTGACAATAAATGAAACATTTTTGAAATGGCATGTCTATTTTGTCTCGGCGGAGCTGAGATGAGAACAATCGGAACCCGGCAAAAACCTGCGCAGCACTGCAGACAATTCATCACTGCGAGACAACTACATAATGTCTAAGTGTAGGATTAACAGATAAAATGCCTTCTCCTAAAGCTAAAAACCCGTTCGCAACAGTGGAAGCTCGGTGCTCGGAAGCTCCAACGGTCGCTACGAGTTCATGTCGCTGACCAAGCCGTTGAACCGGTCTCATCCAACGGCAGCTGGGCTCCGAGCCACTCGGCGAAGAAAAACTTTTCGTCAGACGGTGTGGGCGTGGCGGCCATTTTGAGTGTTTAGCGATGAACGAGAAAGTGGCTGTAACTACAGTATAGCTACATTGTCATATCTGCTTGAAATTTCTCACGTTTTGACAAGGGTCCAGGCCTGAGGACACCTACAGGCCAATATTGACTTTTGGTCATAGCGCCCCCCGCTGGCAACAGGAAATCTGCCTTATATGACAAAAAACTGGTTTACATGAAACTTATAATGTGTGGTCTACATGTGATACTGAGCCAGCCCCTATACTTTAACCACGCCCACTTACTCAGGCCACGCCTCCATTCATAACATTTGAACCGTTTAGGTTGAGTCTTGGGTGAGCAAGGGGCCAGGCTTCTCTCCTCAGAGTGAAGCCTCCTATGGCGCCATTTTGATGCTAATAAGCTATCACCGCCGTTAGCATCCCATTCACTGCCATTCATTTTGGCGTCACTTTGACAGCCAATAACTTTACATCTGAAGCGTTTAAAGACTTCATTTGTCCATCGTTTATTTCTAAAGAAACACGACAATGTATAAAAGGCTCCATTACCTTGTGCCTCACGTTATGGCTCCGTAGCAGACGTTTTTATAAAAATAGGCTAACGATTGTGCCATAACCACGCGACTTACTGTCTCATAGTAGAGGAATTACCGTATAGTACAGGAGAAGATCGCAGGCAGTTTCGACGTACATTAGCTGTTTAATTACTAATGTTAACTAGCATTTTAGTTAGCAATAATTAGATTAAGATTGAGATTTCTCTTGGCACAGCTACCAGAAGACTTACAACTTGCAGACACGTTGGTCACGTCACATCTACGGCGGGAAGCTCAGTTTGCAGCTGCGCAGTAACGCTCGGCTATCACCGGAAAAGTGCTGGTAATAGGCTTCACTTGTCTCCGTCAAAAACAGTGGAGTAGCTGGGTCCATTTTATATAGGTCAGTGTGGGTGAGGTGTCATTGTACTCAGCAGAGTTCCTTCTTCATTGGTGCTGGTTTGGCCCACCCCATATGCTTAAGCCACGCCCCCTTTAATAACTATTGACCCGTTTCTTGTACACTATTGTGTGAAGTATCATTTAACTCAACAGAGTTCTGTTTTCATTGGTCATGGTTTTGCCCGCCCCCTATGCTTAAGCCACGCCCCCATTCATAACTGGTGACCTGTTTAAGGTAGAGTCCTATGTAAGGTATCAATGAACTCAGCAGATACTTCCTTTTTCATTGGTAAAGGTTTGCCCCGACCCCTATGCTTTGGCCACGCCTCTTTTCACAACTAATGAACTGTATGACGTAGAGTCTTTTGTGAGGTATCGTTGAACTCGGCAGGGAGTTACCTTTTCATTGGTGGCGATTTGCAGTGTCTGAGTGCAAGGAGCGGTGTGCGCCAGTAACCCCGACGTGCACCGAGGCGCGAGAGCCCGTCCAACGCTGCTTGCAGCTTTAATTAGGGCCAGAGCGCCAACAATGGCGAAGGCCCTATTGAAACTGAAGGAATTATTATTAGGGGTCCAAGCCTGAGTCTGGAAGAAACGGCGGTAGCAAAAGCTACGCCGTTCGCACAGCAGGGCTGTGGAACCCTATTGTTTTTCTAAGGATTTTTCTTTTCCTTATTCTTCTTCTCCGTGTAAAAGTCCCGCTACAGCCTAAACCATACATGGTAGGCGGGTGCCCTTTTCAGGTCTGGTCCGGAACTCGACAAGGACCTCAGGTGCAACAATTGACCCACTTCCACCACTAGGTGGCGCTATAGCGTAAGAAACGTGTTTGACCCTATAACTTCCGAACCGCACATTCAAAATATATAATATCCACTCATTCCCTGGATCCAAATGAATCTTGTGATATAGGCCACACCCATTTCCGCCTAGACTTTTATGTGTGAAAAATCACGATTTATCAAACGTACTTTTTCGAACTGCTCCTAGACCATGCGACCGGTTTGCACGAAACTTGGCAGGTGGAATCTCCAGACGGATTTGACAAAAAGTAAAAAAAAAACTTTGCCATATCTCGGCCAAAATAAATGCTATCAACACGCAACTTCAGATTCTTGTTTCCCATGACCCTCTGGAGGGGCCTCACACATTTTACAAAAATTGGCCAGTAGGGGGCGCTACAAGTACAAAAAGTTTATATCTCATGAACGACTCATCCCATTTTTACCAAATTTGGAGGGTACCATCTAGGGTCACTCCTGAGACCACCCCTACCGTGGGGTACTGATTGGTCAGTGGGTATGTGGGCGTGGCCTATGAGACTCAGATAGAGCTCAGTCTAGATTCACCCCTTACACTGATGTGAGCCACTTTAAATTTCATTGGTAGATGTAGAATTGGTCATGGACCTCACGTACCAAAACTTATACGTGTGGATCACTAGGTTGCGCTGTAATGTTTTTTTGCCTTTAACTTCCACATTACACATCGCACATTAGAAAACCATACGTCCACGTGTTCCCTGAATCAATCTGAATCACATGATGTAGGCTACGCCCATTTCTGCGCAAAACCAACTTTTTAGAGCTCGTCCTAGGCCATGCGACCGATCTTCACAAAACCTGGCAGGTAGCACCCCCAGATACACCTGACCAAAAGTTGAACAAAGAATTTTGCTACGTTAAAGTATGTGCATATGACGACCAAACAAATTATCCTAGCTAGCTACCAAACACGAACTTAATCATATGTCGGCCAAATTAAATGGTATGAGCAAAAAACTTGAACATTGTTCAACATCCCACTCCGAGTAAATGTGGCGAAGATCGACAATTAGGGGGCTCTATAATAAACATTTGTTTTTTGGCAAATAACTCAATGCATTTAAATGGGAAAATTACAAATGCAATATCTCTGCCACCGTACATGCTATGACGGCGGAACTTGGGGATGCTTGTTCGACATGCCGCGCTGAGGCTCTGTACCAGATTTGGCAAAGATCGGACCTTAGGGGGAGCTTCAATCAACATGGACCAGTTTTGACCCGTTTGCTCCATCGATGTTGATGGGATGTTTGCAACGGCAACATACCACAGACCTTGCGGCTCACACCTCTCGACATTTACCGACGTTTGCCGTCAGGCTTTCCGTTCCGCTTTTGCGCGCTCCCCGGGGAGTCGGGGGCGACTTGCATCGGTGGCTTGGACCCCGTTCTAATTAGGGCCCGAGCGCCGACAGCGGCAAAGGCCCGATTGAAACTGAATGAAACTGCATGGTCATCGCGGGGCGGCCATTTTGTGCATTTCGCCATAGAAACGAAGTGGGTGTAACTAAAGTGTACATTGTACAATTGGCTCGAAACTTTTCAGGATTATTAAGAGTCCAATCCTGAGGACATATAAATGCTTATATTTACTCAAAGTCATAGCGCCTCCTAGTGGCAACAGGAAGTAGGCCTAAAAGTCAAGGTGCTATACTTTAACAAACTCCTCCTAGACATTTCATCAGATTGACTTCAAATTTGGTCTGTACTATCTCAACACCTTATCGATGAAGTTATTAAACGAAAAACTTTTCGTCACGCGGGGTGGGCGTGGCGGCCATTTTGACCATTCATCGATGAACAAAGAAGTTGTTGTAACTACAGTATACATTGTCATGTCCGCCCAAAATTTCTCACATTTGACAAGGGTCCAGGCCTGAGGACACCTACGGGCCAAAATATAGATTTGGTCATAGCCCCCCCCCCCCCCCCCCCCCCGCTGGCAGCACAAAATCTGCCTTAAGGAAAGATGGCGCCTGTGTTTGGCGCCTGTGTATGGCGCCTGTGTTTGGCGCCTGTGTTTGGCTATGCATCGGTCACCTCTCTACTCTCTCATACATTTGTAATCTTCCTTGGGATTTTCCTTGTGTCAACTCTATCAACTACCAGTTATATCTCTGCATACAGTATGATCGGGCCGCGTTGCTCAGTATTAAGGCACATATGCAGGACTTTTGTATTACGTGGGACAGATTTTCCGAGTTATTCCCTCCAAAACTGGAGTGGCATGCGTCATCGCCGGAATACCTGTTGCTTACCCGGCGCCGTGGCAGGAGAAGGAAGCGGGGATCCAGTGCTCCTGGGAGTGAGCGGTGCCTGAGGCCGGTTCCGGTCTGGGAGTCTGATCGGGATGCGGTCCGTGCGGCATCGCCTGTGCGGAGCACCGCCGACTGGATCTTCCCCACCCGGCCTGCTTGCCATCGTACGCCCCGCCAGCGTGTCTTGTGCCCGGTTACCTGTCTGATGGATCATGCCATCCAGCATGTCTCAGGCCAGCCCTTGTCACGCACGCGCACGCGCTCTACCAGGATTGCACTTCTCAATGCGCGCTCCATTGCGAGCAAGGCTTTTATCTTGAATGACCATTTCACTAAGGAGAACTTGGATTTTCTGTTCATTACGGAGACGTGGCAGCGGGAGAACGAGCACTTTCATCTTAAAGAACTATGCCCCCCGGACTGTTCCGTGTTTGGGACTCCTCGGCTGGCATGCCGTGGAGGCGGACTTGCGCTGGTCGGGATTCTTTCTGCTGCAGTTTGATGGTCACCGCTGCGTTCAACTCCTTTGAGCTGCAGATGTGTAAGGTTGGGAAAATACACCCATTTTACTGTGTTTTAGTTTACCGACCTCCTGGTCCTGCACGTGCATTTCTTGACTATTTCTCTGAGTTTTTAACGACTATCATCAAACTAGATCGCGTTATAGTCCTTGGGGACTTTAATCTGCATATTGACGGTCCCTCTTGTTCGATTGCAGCTGATCTGTTGACTATTATGGATTTTTTCAATTTTGTACAGCATGTTTCCGGCCCCACGCATAAAAAAGGCCACACGTTAGATTTGTTTTTCTCTTATGGCCTAAACATTGATAATCTGATAATCTGAGTTCATTAGTGACCATTGATGTATTTCTTTTAATTTGTCACTTACCATGATGCCTACTGTTTGTAGGTTTTTGTAACAAAACGCATCATTAGTGAGACAACTAGTGATTTCTCTGCCTCTTTTGACTCTCGCTCCTTTGTTGAATGTGATGATGTTGATTCATTTGTGGAAAGTTTCAACAACCACTGTCTGTCGGTTTTGGATATAGTAGCGCCTGTTAAAAAGGCCTTCCATGGATAAATGATAACATTTGTAGTTATAGGAGAAAATGTCGGAAGACAGAGCGTCTGTGGAAAGCCACTAAATTAGAGGTACACAGACTCATTTAAAAGACATGATGCTGGATCTGAATGAATTGATAAAGCAGGCTCGCTCATCTTATTTTTCTAATCTTGTCAGGAAATAAGAAAAATTAAAAAGTCTTGTTTGACACCATTGAAAATCTTACTGCACCTTCAGTTCCTTTTGTGCCTGTGTACACACATGAGGACTGTAACAACTTTTTGTCGTTCTTTTTGAACAAAGTACATGAAATTAGGGCCAGTGTTAATTCTCCACTCATTAGTGTTTGTTCTACTGAGTTTTTACCGGTGTCATCTTGGTCGTCCTTCACTACTGTCAGCCTACAGGATGTGAAGACTATAACAGGAAATATGAAACCGTCTTCGAGCCCCGCCAACATTGTCCCAACAACTCTATTGTTGAAAATGTTTGATATGAAAAAATAATCTGTCACTTAGATCTGGCTCAGTTCCCAGCTACTTCAAACATGCTGTGGTAAACCCGATCCGTAAAAAGCCCAATCTTGACCCTTCAGAACCTAAAAACTACAGGCCCATATCAAAACTTCCATTTATCTCCAAAATTTTGGAAAACGTAGTGGCATGCCAGCTGACCTCCTTTATGGAGCAGCATGACTTGTTTGATACTTTTCAGTCTGGTTTCCGAAAATTACACTCCACTGAAACAGCCCTTATCAAAGTCTCTAGTGATGTGATGATGGCAGCAGACTACTCTGGCCGCTACACTGTACTTGTACTTCTTGATTTGACTTCTGCTTTTGACACTGTGGTTCACAGTATACTGATCAATTGGCTTCATAATGAGATGGGACTATCAGGATCTGTCCTTCAGTGGTTCTCTTCCTATATACATGACAGAACCTTTAATGTTGCTGTAAACAATGTACAGTCTGATGTAACCAATTTGTGCTGCGGAGTGGCACAAGGGTCAGTTTTGGGTCCTATTTTGTTTTTACTGTACATTTTGCCACTTGGTCAAATTATTGGTTGTTTCAAGGATGTATCATATCATTTCTATGCCGACGATGTCCAGTTGTATTGTTCTTTTAATCGTTTGTCTCTGTTCCTAGAGTGTGTGTCCTCCATCAAAGACTGGCTGGCCACTAACTATCTGCAGATAAATTCAAACAAGACTGAAACGCTGATCTTTGCTCCAGACCATAAGATCACGCTGATCAAACAGCACCTTGGCTCCCTGGGCCCCTCTATCAAACCCAGCCTCAGAAACCTGGGGGTTATGTTTGACCAAGCCATGTCTTTGGAGACACACTCAAAACAGCTCGTCCGAAATTGCTTTTATCATCTTAGGAACGTCTCTAAAATTCGCAAAATGTTGTCAAAGAAGGACCTGCAAATGATAACACAAGTTGACAGCCAAAAAATGGTCAGGGGTTTCTCAACTGATTTAGACTAATTTTGGTGTTCTGATTCCGAATATCACATGCATTTTGCTCTATCAGGTCAACTTTTTGAGATACAGCCATAGTGTTACGGATTACGTACGTCTACGTTTTACGTGTGTGGTGTGTGCGAGAGTTTCAATAACAAATCCGTAGCGACAAGGAGATATTTTATTATAAACAAACTAATCCAGTTAAATCATAGAGGGTACAAATTAAACAAAAAAACATAAATTTGCTACACAACAAGATACTCCCTATTTATAGCCTCCCTGTCCAGACACCCGGGAAAAATAACTTAAAGAGGGCACCCAATCACTAAATTCGCGCTGCGACATGCTAAAAATATAACAAAGCGCACCAATCTACAAACAAACGCGTGTCATACTGAAGACACGCACTTCCTCACCTCTCCCTGACGTAACGTAACAAGTCAAAAGCAGACCATACTAAAAAAAATAATCATCCCCATAGCAACAAATATCTTGCATAAGGCCTACCTGACGAGCCAAACAAATTGATTCAGTTGATTGATATGGCTTCGGCGCGACGGTCATGCAGGAATGATCCTGATGTTTTCTGTTACATCTGCGGAGATTACACGCTGTCAGTGGACAGGAAGAATATCACAGGATTTGTAAAGCACGCCTATGAGGCCTACTTTAAAGTCAAGCTGGGTGACCAAGATAAATCCTGGGCACCGCACACGGTGTGCAAGACTTGCGTGGAATACCTCCGGCGGTGGACGAAGGGCACGAAAACTTCACTGAAGTTTGGGATTCCGATGGTTTGGAGGGAGCCGCGAGACCATGCATCGGATTGTTACTTCTGCGCCATCAATACTACTGGCATCAACCGGAAGAATCGGCACAGCCTCCAGTACCCCGACCTTCCATCTGCCCGCCGTCCAGTTGCTCACTGCGAAGAAATTCCTGTACCAGCGTTCACAGAGCTTCCCGACAACGACGACGAGGCCACCAGTGCAGACGAGGGAGGATATGCAGAAGAGGAGTATAAGGAACAAGATGGTCCGCAGCCCTTTTCACAATGTGAGCTTAATGATCTGGTTCGGGATCTCAGCTTGTCAAAGACTTCCTCCGAGCTGTTGGCCTCCAGACTCAAAGAGAAAAATCTACTTGGCGAGGACGCGCGTATCACTTTCTTTCGTAGAAGGCATGAGGACTACATGGGCTACTTCTGCCAGGAGGAAGACCTTGTGTACTGCCGAGATGTCGCCGGTCTTCTTGGTAAACTCGGCGCTCCTCAATACGATCCGAGAGATTGGCGACTCTTCATTGACAGCAACAAGCGCTCTTTGAAGCCTGTGCTCCTCCACAACGGGAACCAGTTCGCCTCAATCCCTCTTGCGCACTCCACAAGTCTCAAAGAGCCTTTCCTCGACTGACCATTGAGAAGCTGAAAGCCGGCATTTTCGATGGCCCACAGATACGGCAGCTCATAAAGGACACAGAGTTCCAAAACTCCATGAACAGGCTAGAGTGTGCCGCGTGGACATCATTTGTGCAGGTGGTGAACAACTTCCTGGGGAACACGAAGGCAGCAAACCACGCCATACTCGTCAGCAAGATGATAAAGGCCTTCCAAAAACTCGGGTGTTTGATGAGTATAAAGGTTCACTTCCTGTTCTCACACATGGAGAAGTTTCCTGAAAACCTTGGGGCGATGAGCGACGAGCAGGGAGAAAGGTTCCATCAGGACATGCGCCAAATGGAGGAGAGGTACCATGGAAGGTGGGACGCAGTCATGATGGCGGACTACTGCTGGTCGCTGAAGAGAGACAACCCAGCAGCTGCTTACACACGGGAATCGAAGAAACGCCGATTTATGCCGTGAACTCTAACATTTTGTGTCACGTAACGCTCATTGTTTTACTAATATTATGAATTCTGCTTATCAAATTTGATGGAGTAAATAAAAACTGAATGACTTTGGATACGTTGACTTTTATTTCTTGAGGAAAACGGAAAAAACGTCAAGGGTTTCTCAGCTGATGATCCGCAGAAATTTGTTTTTTACGCAAAATCGATTTAAAAAAAAATTTCTGTAGCAAAAAATCCTTACCTGATTGAGCAACACCAAGGTCATTTTCGGACTCAGAGCATCAAAATTAGTCTAATTCAGCTGGAAAACCCTGGACTATTTTCAAAAAATATTTTTTTGTTACCCAGTGATTCACGCTTTCATATCAACAAGACTTGACTACTGTAACTCTGTGTTTACTTGTTTGAATAAGTCTGCTTTGAACAAACTGCAAATTGTTCAAAATTCTGCTGCTAGACTTTTAACAGGTGCCCCTTGAAGGTCTCATATCACTCCAGTCTTGTCGGCTCTCCATTGGCTCCCTGTAAAATTCAGGATTGATTTTAAGATTTTAGTGCTGACTTTCAGGGCCTTAAACGGTCAGGCCCCACAGTATATCCTAGACCTTTTGAAGCCGTATTTCCCTAGCCGGACTCTTCGGTCCTCTGGCCAGAATTTGCTTGCAATCCCTAAGACTCGTTATAATACCCGAGGGGACCAGTCTTTTCTGTCTGTTGCTCTCAGACTGTGGAACGCCCTGCCCTTGTCCATGCGTCTGGCAGACTCTGTTGTCTCTTTTAAAAAGGATCTGAAAACATGCTTATTTAGGAAAGCTTTTGGTTGATGGGTTCTCACTAGTGTCACTTTAATTTTACATATGTGTAACCCTATCCGTCAGGCCGCAGGCCCCAGAAAAGTCGGACTCTGCGTTGTGTTTATTTAGGACGTTGGAGATACCAGGGCGTGTGGCCGGGACAGGAAAACAGGAGACCAAATGGTGGGTGAGACAAGCAAAACTCCTCTCATTTATTGAGCCTTTTGGGAAACAAAAGAGAATATCACACACAACCAGTTAAGAACAACAATCTGGCCCATAATAAACCACAGTATAAAATAAACCTTAGCTGCCCCTCTTAGCATTAAGCACTAGTTACTCAGCTAGCTCCATGTGTCTGCTTAACATGAAGAACATAAATGCTGGATTAAGCTAGCTTGCCTCATACACACACTTAGCTAGCCACTAGCATTAGCTGTGGGTCTCTTAAACATTGGCTCACACTGCCCACATATTCTGTTCAGCCATCTACACAGTGCAACTCCAAACAGGTGTAATATACAAAATTGTTGCACAAAACAACTTATTTATGATTTAAATCAACATTTCAATGTTACAGTGCTCTGATACATGGCTTACCTTTTGGGAAACAAAAGAGAATATGACCTATGGTGGCCGCGGAGGGTCATAAAGACTCTGTGCTAGGGCAAGCCAAACAGAAAAGGAGCACTCAAATTAAAACCAAGGCGCCATCTGCTGGCCAATACAGAACACTTCCTTACATATGTATATACATTTTATACTGTTTGTTTTACCTGTTCTGTTGTACAGCACTTTGTGATTTTATCTGTGAAAAGCGCTTTATAAATAAATTTTACTTACTTACTTATATGACAAACATCATCCGATTTACATGAAACTTATAATGTGTGGTCTACATGTGATACTGAGCCGCCCCCTTTAACCATGCATTTAATATTCAGGTCACGCCCCCTTTCATAACATTTGAACCGTTTAAAGGAACACACCGACTTATTGGGACTTTGTCTTATTCACCGTAACCCCCAGAGTTAGACAGTGTTTCCCCTATGTTGATTGGCAAGTGGCGCACCGCCACAGTTAAATTTCTGCCGCCGCGGTATCAATGTTGATTGTCGGCGAATAGCGCGGACACGCGCTTCAAAGGTAGAGCACAAACCCAGCCCCCTGTCTCTATTCACATGCTGGGATTCTTGCCTGCGCGCCACACAGACACACACACAGCTGAGCCGAGGTGTGTGTGTGTGTGTGTGTGTGTGTGTGTGTGTGTGTGTGTGTGTGTGTGTGTGTGTGTGCGCGTTAACGCACACACAAGGTAGAGTCTTGTGTGAGGTATCATTGAACTCAGCAGTTTATTTTTGATTGGTGATGGTTTGAACTGTAAGACGTTGAGTGTTGTGTGAGGTATTGTTGAACTTGGCAGGGAGTTCCCTCTTCATCGGTGACGATTTGCAGTGTCTGAGTGCCGCGCAGATGCACAGTCGCAAGGAGCGGCGTCCGCCAGTAACCCCAACGCACGCAGAGGCGCAAGGGCCCATCCAGCGCTGCTTGCAGCTTTAATTAGGACCCGAGCGCTGACAGCGGCGAAGGCCCTATTGGAACTGAAGGAATTATTAGGGCCCGAGCGCCGACAGCGGCGAAGGCCCTATTGGAACTGAAGGAATTATTATTCTTTCTTTCTTCCTTCTTCTTCCGCGCAATGAATTGCTTTTTTGAGGGGCTTAACATATTCAAAAACTCACCAAATTTGGTGGTCGCGTGAAGTCTGGTGAAAAATTACGTATTTTAAGGGTTTCGGGAATAGGCGCACAAAAATTGCTCGCTAGCGCTCCCTACAAAGTTAAAAAAATTTAGCCCCTGCAGTACGTTCAACGTAGACTCACGAAACTTGGTACACATATGTAGCATGTCAGGACGTACAGAAAACGGCATTGGAGCCATACCCTAAACCCAACAGGAAGTCCGCCATTTTTAATTGAATGTTCGAAATTAGTGCAATTTTGTCCATTTCCACATGTCGTACTTTAACGAACTCCTCCTAGAGATTTAATCCGATGGACTTCAAATTTGGTCTGTACCATCTCAACACCTTACTGATGAAAAGTTATTAAAAGAAAAACTTTTCATCAGACGGTGTGGGCGTGGCGTGGCGGCCATTTTGAGTGTTCAGCAATGAATGAGAAAGTGGCTGTAACTACAGTATACATTGTCATATCTGTTTGAAATTTCTCATGTTTCACAAGGGTCCAAGTCTGAGGACACCTACAGGCCAATATTGACTTTTGGTCATAGCTCCCCCGCTGGCAACAGGAAATCTGCCTTATGTGACAATCATCATCCGATTTTCATGAAACTTATGTGGTCTACATGTGATACTGAGCCGCCCCCTATACTCTAGCCACGCCCACATATTCAGACCACGCCCATTTTCATAACATTTGAACCGTTTATTTTTTATTTTATTTATTTAACCTTTATTTAACCAGGAAGAGACTCATTGAGATTAAAAATCTTTTTCAAGAGTGTCCTGGCCAAGGCAGGCAGCACTACAACCACACATACAGTACATGCAAATACAAAATACACAAACAACACTAATAACATAAAACAACAGAAACCCTCAAAGTCAACCAGAATGCAAAACACGTCAGGTAAAACATCTACAGCCAGATGTGGCTGCCTCGAAGTCAAACAACATCCTCTTAAAAGCGACCAATGAGACTAGTTCAGTAAGTTTCATGGATTTCTGTAACTTGTTCCATGTAGAAGGAGCAGCAAACTTAAACGCCTGTTTCAATTTTTGTACCCTGAGAAGTGAGGACAGAGGGCAGATTTGATTTAAATTTTGAATTTGAAAAAAGCATCACTTTAGTTTTGTCTGCATTTAAAACAAGTTTTAAATCATAGAGATTGTGTTGAAGCGTGTTGAAAGCAAGTTGTAACTTAGAGAGGGCCTGGTCTGCGGTGGGTGCTGAGCAATACAGTACAGTGTCATCAGCATAAAAGTGAAATTTTACGTTAGACACATTATGATCAATGTTATTGATGTAGAGGATGAATAACATTGGCCCCAGGACTGACCCCTGAGGCACACCTTTTGTTATTTTTAGGTAGCAAGAGGTGCTGCCCTCCGCCTGCACACACTGCGTTCTGTCTGTAAGGTAATTAACAAACCAGCCAACAGTTTGTTCACAAAGCCCAGCCCTATACAGTCTCTGTTTAAGCACAGGGTGGTCCACTGTATCAAATGCCTTTGAAAGGTCAATAAAAAGGGCTGCACAATGCTGCTTGTTGTCCGTGGTTTCAATAAAATCATTTAAAACTTTAAGAGCTGCCAATGTTGTACTGTGCCCTTTTCTAAAACCAGATTGGAAGTCAGATAAAACATTATGACTGTTAAAAAAATTCTTTAACTGATCACTGACAAGGGATTCTAGAACCTTGACTAGGACACAGTCTGGAGATTGGTCTGTAGTTGTTTAAGATGGAAGGATTACCACCTTTTAGCATGGGAACCACAAAGGCTGATTTCCAGATGGGAGGGATGACGTTTGTATTCAAACACAGATTAAAAATATTGGTTAAGGGCACGGCAATAAAATTTCCTGCTAGCTTTAAAAAGTAGGAATCCAGTTTATCTGGGCCTGCGGATTTAGTTGTGTCCAAGTGCTTGAGGGCTTTATTTGCTTCTGAAGCAGTAATAGGACTAAAACTAAAAGACTGGCTAGAAGGATGTAGACCAACAGTCTCAACTGTAGAGGAACAGTCATGCTGGGGACTGACTGAATCAAATAAAAATTCTGAGGCGATGAAATGTTCGTTGAAAGAGTCAAGCATTTTGGCCTTGTCAGTGACTTCTTGAGAGTCCATCACAATGCTTGAGGGTAGCTCTAGGCCTTTACTGTTTTCTGTTAATGATTTGATAGTTTTCCAAAATTTTGACAGGTTATTGAGGTTATGAGTGGTTTGAGAAATAAAATAATCAGCTTTAGATTTTCTAATTTTAAGAGTACACGCATTGCGCAGCTGTCTGAAGACCAGCCAGTCAGAGACTTGATTTGATTTTCTGGCTTTTGCCCATGCCACATTGCGCTCACGTAGGGTAGTTGCTAAGTCAGGTGAAAACCAAACATTGTTTTGGTGGGTAAATAATAGGACATACATAGAACCTCAAAATGCCAGTGACACTTCTTTCCTATGCAAATCTCACAATTTGAAATTGCTGCTGAAAACGGGCGAATCTCAACAAAGCTCATAGTTGATCATTTTTTGTTTGTTTGGAGGCCGCAGTTAAGAGACAAAAGGGGATAACAGCTGTCCCTTATTTGGCTCTAGTTTCTACCTTTGTCACGCCCCAAAATGTACATACACCACTGACCTGAGGTCAGCTTAGTCTTCAGAATAGGTCGTTCAATTTTATACATTGTTCGTCTGCTTTTTCATTACAAAATTCACTTCTGAGACTTTTATGCGAGAAATCAATGTAGAGCTCAAATATGGGCCGTTTTACGACTTGCATCAGACTTGTGAAAGCTCCACAATCTGCCGTGACAGCTAGCGGCTGCCGGTCGGGTTTGATGCATTCCCGCTCTGCCTCTCCCCCTTCCCCCCCTATGTGAGCTGGAATTCTGTCAGGATCTCACACACGAGCTGCGCTGTGTACGTTAGAAGAAAGTTTGGAAGTTTTTCGAGGATATTGAAAATGAACCACGGTCGTAAATGCAGTGTTCCAGGCTGTTCAACGGAATACTGGCCCAGAGAAAAGTGTTTAGAATGAGTAGATATCGGACAATGGAGCGGGATTGTGGATCTAACGCAGCGGCGCAGAGGACGTACCTCAGTCGCCGCTAAATGTCCCCGCGCTGACTAGCTACAGGGTGAGTTGTGATTCCTTGGTGGAGTGTTTTTTTATGTCCCAAGGGTAAGAATGAAACATTAGTTGATAAGTTTATTTGTTGGAGCAGAAATGAATTTTAAAGCAAGCTGGGTATATTTTCTCTTGGCAGCTGCACTACAGCCCGCCCGTGTGTCTGTGTGTGCGCAGCTCTCTCTCTGTGTGTGTGTGTGTCTGTCTGTCTTTCTGTCTGTCTGTCTGTGTGTGTGCGCGTGCGTCAGTGTTGTAGTCGAGTCGCCAACTGTCCAAGTCACCAAAGAAGAGTCCGAGTCGAGTCACCATTACCAGTGTTCGAGTCTGAGTCGAGTCATCGAGGTTGAGTCTGTTATATTTCAAGACTGATTGCAAAGGGAGTTTATTGACTTTTTAAACAACATTTAGCGGTGCTCTTTCCAGCATTGGATGTAAAATCTGTGTAGGCGAACTAGGCGAAAGAGCATATATTGAAGGTGTTTTAGAGTTGTTTTAGAAGTGTCTCAGTGAATCCAGAATTCAACCCAGTCAGCTATTGTGAGTGATTTACTATTACTAGTATTTAAAGGTATAGTGAAGGATTTTCTTTTTCCGGGTGGATCATCAAGACTATTGGTCCTACTAGTTGTCAATCATTCTGATATGTTTACGTAAGGCCGTCGTACGTGCCTGACCGCTGCCTCCCCCTCTCTCACAGCCGCCTTCTCCCCACTATCGGCTGGTGCTGGCTCTTGCGCCCCCGCTGCGACCTCATCTCCTTCGGCCTCTAGGCGCAACCTCCCTCCTGGATCTTGGTCGGGATGAACAGGGCACGGGCTCGTAGTCAATATCAGATCCCACAAGACTTTCTTCTTGAAAGGTCTAAACAACAACTTAGATGCTAGACGATAGCTTGTTTATTGGCCTGTAGCATGCTAAAGTTAACTATAGAACTAGGCTCGTGCATGCTCTCTCGTGCACACGTTTAATAGGCGTTCCCTCTCGGGAGCAGGTAGTGTTGCGCATGTGCATTTTTTGAGTGGAGAGGGCGGTTCTTTTCTAAAATTCGGGAAAATCCTCCACTATACCTTTAATTTTAACAATACAATCGTGTTATGAATACAAAACTTTAGGAAGTGTAATGTTTTCTATTTTGAAATACATTTTTTATTGATCAATAAATTCTCAGTGATGATGAATATACAGCAATGGTGTAACGAACACTGTGGTGCGGCACGCATGTGAACCACGAATTAACTGGAAAGTATAACCACCATAGTGTGAAATGGAGTTTTACTGCTGTCATTAAGCTGTTAAATTAAAATAACTAGAACTTTAAAACAGTGCTCGGTGGCAAGCAAGAGCAGTGCGCACCGCCAAGGGTAACGTTAGCGCTTTCCTCTGAGTTGTCTCCACCGCTCTCTTCATAAGAAAACACAGCCAGCGCAGAGCGGTTTACCGCGACGCGGATTATGTGAACGGGGTGCCAACTTTAGCATTTTTCTTACTTTTCTGGGTGCAGCTGTGACAGGTGAAAGTTTGAAGTTGTCCCAGTCTTTTCCACAATTGTGCAATAACACACACAACATTTAGCGCTGCTCTTTCCAGCTTTGGATGTAAAATCCGTGTAGGCGAACTTCACGATCCGGAGCGGATCTCTCTGCATTTTCCAAATGTGAATATGAGTCTCTTTCCGACCAAGTAGTTACAGGAACGTATTTATAGGGACAGTCCACTTCTAAACAGTTAGCTACTCTCCCCCAAAACCGTTTTTTCCATTTGCATTCACACTGGCCAAGTGGCCATATAACTGGTACACACAAACACAAAGCATCACAAAAAGTGTTTATTTGACGCCCATTCAATTAGCCAGTGCTTATGTAGACCTTTTGTGATAACAAAAAATTCACAAGAATGTCAACAGGTGTGATTAGCTGATTATATGGTTGTGTGAACACAAAGGCATAGGCATACACTGGCAAATTGAATTGGCATCATGAGCAAAGTTGTCTGAATTCCAGTGCAGACCTTTTGTTATTATAACACAGCCATCTAACCACCACAAAAGGGAAAAGAACCTGCCTGTGAATCGTGCACTAAAAGAGCAAGAATGCGGCGTTAAATGAGTGACGTCAGTGAGTGTCTTGTCAAGCAAGGAGAGCGAGCGGTAGCGGCGTCCGACTGAGAAGCATATACGGCGGTGAGGAATATAGAATAGATTATCGAGTCGCAGCCCAGGACTCGAGTACTCCATCACGTGTGTGTGTGTGTGTGTGTGTGTGTGTGTGTGTGTGTGTTTGTGTGTGTGTATGTGTATGTGTGTGTGTGCTGCGGGGCAGCTCTGTGTGTGTGTGTGTGTGTGTGTGTGTGTGTGTGCGCGCGCAACCAATCAGCGCGCAGCTCATCTTACCCCCAATTTCTACCGGCTGCGGAATGGCTCCAGAACGTCGGCGGAGTCAATCGGTTTCCATTAAAGTCAATGTCTGTATTTCCACCAACTGCGGAACGGCTGCGTCCTGACTCTGGCACAGCTGCGGCGGTCCGCAGCCCTCCGGAGTAGATACGCAGAGCTTCTATTTTTGATGCCGGAGAGCTCCGCAGCAATTCAGCACAAGGCAGATGTGCGTGACAGGAAGTCGAGCACAGAAACAAAATAAAACATCCAGTTAATTTTCAAAATAAAATACACCGTGCTCACGGCGGATCATATTTCCCTTCACTATACCTTGAAAACACAGCACGGAGTTGTTTCCTCTGGATGGAAACAAACTGTTGTTGATTTTGTGTTTCTATTCTACGTGAATTCGCGAGATCTAGTGGGTCCTCGTGACTACAGCTGTCAGTTATGGCCGCAGCCGTTCCGCAACAAATCCGGATCTGGTGGGTATGACCAAGGGGGCAGGCTTCTCTCCTCAGAGCGAAGCCGCGATGGCGCCATTTTATGCTAACCCTATCCCGCACCCCTCGTTAGCATTCCATTGACTGACATTCATTTTGGCGTCACTTTGACAGCCAATAACTTTACATCTGAAGCGTTTAAAGACTTCATTTGTCCATCGTTTATTTCTAAAGAAACACAACAATGTATAAAAGGCTCCATTACCTTGTACCTCACTTTATGGCTCTGTAGCAGACGTTTTTATAAAAATAGGCTAACGATTGTGTCATAACCACGCGACTTACTGTCGCATAGTAGAGGAATTACCGTATAGTACAGGAGAAGCTCGCAGGCAGTTTGGACTTACATTAGCTGTTTAGTTTAATTACTAATGTTAACTAGCATTTTAGTTAGCAATAATTAGCCTGTGCCTATGTTATCTCCTTGCATATACCTACGCTCTCCGTCAGTGCAAGATTGGGAATGATTGAGATTTCTCTTGGCACAGCTACCAGAAGACTTGCAACTTGCAGACACGTTGCTCACGTCACATCTACGGCGGGTGATGTGTATTTTTCGAGAGGTGCATCAAAGAGTATAGACATAACAAGAGGATAACCTCAATAGATTGTAGCAGCTTGCAATGGAACATGCTATTGAGTGCAACACAACGTTCTATTGAGTTTTGCATCTTGTTACTTCTATATTCTTTGGGTGCATGTTGGGCGGGATGCAACGCTTCACAAATGAAACAAAATAAAAAAATATATATATTTTTTCATTAAAATAATATTGCATAATTATCGCAAGACTTTCAGTATAATATCGCGCAACGTGATATCGCGATAACGATATTGAGTCGATATATTGTGCATCCCTAAATGGTGGCTAGAACGGCTCCGGGTGAAAGGTCAATATGGAATGGATTAATCTGCGTTATGTTTTTTAACGCGTTATTTTTTCTCAGATTAATAAAAATTTTGACAGCCCTAGTCAAAAATAAACAATAACGTTGCCTGAAACAGTTGACTTAACGTCTCCGCTCATTTTAGTTAGTTAGTAAGTTTATTTTGAACAAGTAAATGTATACATACATACATACATACATACATACATACATACATACATACATACATACATACATATAATAAAATTAAATAACAGATAAATAAGGACATGTACATTTCAGCACAATCTTCCAAAATTGTTGTAATAATTGATTCAAATAAGAAATTTCCGTGTTCAAAAAGGAGTACGAAGAAGTTAAAAAAAACTTTTCTGGTCCTACCCCCTTTTTCTATTTTTATGCTTTTAGTTAAACAAAACAATTTGATGCTTCAGTTATTTATACATGTTTGCACACACATACACCTTATGTTTACATACAGTTTAGCAAAAAACAAAATTCTGAGGGGACATTTTTTCATGCTGGTTTTGAGCGGTATGCATTTATGTTAATACAGCGTGTGGGGGGGCAATACGTCTCCTGCAGCAGGGAGTCAAAGGCAGAGGGATCCCAGGGCTCAATAACATTAGCTTCTTGTCTTATCTGGGGTCTGATAAACAGTCAATTCATCATATTTAGTGCCCATAACGCTATTTTCCAAGCGACTGTAGCTGTCATATTTCATTTGGTTTTCATGGTAAATCAGCCGTCAAGGCTTTCGTCGCTGTTTTTCACTCTGCCTGTGGAGAAAACCTGTGCCGCCATATCACATTGGTAATAAGCAATTCATACTTTGCAGTGACGTCATTACCATGGATACCTGGCGGGCAAGAAACACTGAGAGAATAGCGACGGATAGTCGACAGCCAGGGGAATTGCAGCCTTGCAGATTTACAATACTACAATCAATCAACTATTTAGACCATATGTCACCAAATGTTAAAATTAGATATCATGAAAAGATTAACATACTCGGAACTTGTGATCCATACACAGCACCCACTGATGTTTTCATTGCTTTGAAGCTGGCAAAGTCTCTACCAGACTTGGAGTTTGCAGTTTTTACATCTGTCTTATATCCGTATGGCGATATTTACATCTGTCTTATATCCGTCACCTTACACCGCACAAAAAATGAAAGCCTACAAAAGTACGGATAGCTATCTTTTTTTGAAGAGTGGATGGGTTAAAAACACTGTCATATGGGAGGTGAAAACAGGAATATCTTCATAATCAAAGCAAAGGTGAGTGTTACTAGTTAAGCCTGGTTCACACGGCAGGATAATTAGGCCGATTTTAGCCCCGATTCACCCCTTCCGACAATCTTAAGGATGCTCCGATTATCGTAAAATAATCTGATCAGATATTCCTTCCGTGTGTGGTGTGTTAAGACTGCTCTCGTTTGCTCGGAAGGACGCGGGACCGCTCCGATCTCAAATCGGGGCTATCCAACATGTTGGATTTTTTTGGCCCGATTTCTCCTCGTGTGTGGTGTCCCCCGGGGACAAACGAGCATGCAGCCTGTGGACTGTGGCGTGTAGCCAATCAGAAAGCAAGATGACGAGGTGGCAAGGAAGCACCGGAAAACAAAATCAAAACAGCTGGCGGCATGGCGCACCAGAAAGTCCGGTGGACGTCGGAGATGGAGGACCAACTCGTTGACCAAGTATAGTCCATGCTTGCGTTGTCTCCACTTCTTTGACCATCGCCTTTTCTTTTGATAACGTTTTTTCTGGTTAAAAACAAACTACAAACTATTGCCACTGCATCCTCTTCGTCCGCCATGATTGTTTACTCTGAAGTCACGTTTGATTTCGAGGAATTTTGCGAGATTTCCCGTCTGACCCGGGAATGCTCGGGAATCAAATCGGTTTGTGTGATGTGTTGATTTTGCTGTGTGCTGCGCACCACGCACTGTACGACCAAAACTGTTAGACCCGTGATTTTTTATCGCGTCTCAGGATTGGAAAATCGGCTGACAATTTTAAAATCGTCCCTTGTGAACCAGGCTTTAGCTAGCTACCCGCTAACGTTTGCTAATCTGTTCCGTCGTGTGATGAACTCTTCATCTCAATACGTTCACCCTGCCTGCCGGCGAATAACAGCTTGATAAGTAGTTTTTTCTTTCTTTTTTTTAAAACCTACACTAGGCTATGTATAATATATGTATGGTGACCATGACATCCCAGTTTGACCGGGACAGTCCCAATTTTGAGTTGCAATGTCCTGGTTTATACCAACCACTATGAAATTGTCCCGGTTGTCAGCGATTACATAGCCGACGTGGTCTTATTATACCCCGATCATTAACTAAACCCATGTAGAAAGACTAATAAAGCATCCAGCGTATGTTTTTAACTGTGTGTGTGTGTGTGTGTGTGTGTGTGTGCGTGCGCAGCGGTCTGCATAATCTGTGCAGCCAGCGTTACAATGTTTGTTGCAAGCCTTTATCTATACTCTGTGGGTATAATAAGACAACGTTGGCTATGTAATCACTGACAACCGGGACAATTTCATAGTGGTTGGTGTAAACCAGGACATTGACGTCCAGACACAGCTTTTGTCGGGACTCAGTACTCAAAATTGGGACTGTCCCGGTCAGACCGGGAAGTCTGGTCACCCTACATCAGATATTACAAACCTCAAAATGACATACCTTTGATGAAATGATCACTGCACAGACGTGTATACTGTAAAGGTTGCCAGGTCCCATTTCCTGAAACGGTTGCATGTTTGATATCC
Organism: Gymnocephalus cernua; assembly: GCA_023631565.1. Lineage (NCBI taxonomy): Eukaryota > Metazoa > Chordata > Actinopteri > Perciformes > Percidae > Gymnocephalus > Gymnocephalus cernua. Next base: position 1,264,106 of record CM042430.1, read on the forward strand.
ATACATGCCTGTATCCATATTTGTCTTCTCTTTGGATTCTTCTTATTAGATGGGATCCGGTAAACATGACGTAACCCGGCTTCTCTCCTTAGTGCAACCAATCGCACAACAACTATCTGGCATGTCGTTTTCAGCTCAAAACACCAACTTTCATAAAGTAAAACTGGCGACATCCTGACAAGATGATTAGCTTACTAGGTTTTGTTGCTAGGAGACTGATGTTCTTGCCCGCCAGCCAGTAGTTGTGACATCACGTGCAAAGTATGAATATGGCAACGTGATTAACATTAATGTTAACAGAGCAGTGTCTGACACTTTCTGACAGCACTTTACTGCCGAGCAAAACGATTTTACCCATTTTAAATAGTAGAAAAAAAATACAAAATCAATATGTACGTCCATATGTTGATATTGTGGCAGCCTGCCACAAATAAATCAATGTATGGAAAACACTGAAAATGACAGTATTTTTTATATCTGGAGAGATGAATTTGTTGAAACCAAGATATAAATGTTATTTCTGCTGTTTTAATGGTTAATATTTTACACTGGAGCAGAAACACTACCCCTTTCCCATTCTGTTGGTCCTTTGCTTCATATTAGTAATGGCCAAATAAAGCATATTTTCTGGGCCCACTAGATGGCGCTCTCTGTTCAACAGTGTATTGAAATTACACTGAATTGCCATTCCTTTAGCCTTTTTCTTTAAACCAAAAGCGCTATCTGGTGGCCTCATTAAATAAATAAAATGGTTCACAAGGCTTCATGTGGCCATCACTACGTCATATGTGGTTCACTGATGTGTATTAACATAATTTTACTTTGTCATTACAGCAGGCCAATGAGGCTCTGCATCACCAGCACCAAGTAGCCGGAAACAGCCTCTTGCCTTTGCTCAGTTCTGGAACGGAGCCACCTGATCAGAAACCGGTGCTGCCCATTCCCTTGGACCAGAAACCCCCTGTCAGTGCTGCAGAACTTCTTAAAGACAATGTGGCTAGTGGGACTGGGGGAGGAGGAGGTGGAGGGCCTCCAGTTGCCGTGGTCAAAAAGGAGCCCAAATCAAAGACCCCCTTTATCTGTGGCTACTGCAACAAGGCTTTCCGGGACAGCTACCACCTCCGGCGGCACGAGTCTTGCCATACTGGCATTAAAATGGTTTCGCGGCCTAAGAAGACACAAACAGCCCCCACCATGGTGCCACTCATATCTACTGTACCACGTGAGAATAGCGGAAATCCTTCATACATTACTACAGTAGCTGGTATCCTGACTACAGCCACAACGTCAACATCCACAGGCACCAGCATCATGACCCCAATGCAACACCAACAGCAGCAGAGCATCCCTAAGAAGCCACCCAAACCAGTGAAAAAGAATCATGGTTGCGACATGTGTGGTAAGGCCTTCAGAGATGTGTACCACCTCAACCGCCACAAGCTGTCGCACTCTGATGAGAAGCCGTTTGAGTGTCCCATCTGCCAGCAGAGGTTCAAAAGGAAGGATCGCATGACATACCATGTCCGCTCCCATGATGGTGGAGTTCACAAGCCTTACATTTGCTCTGTCTGTGGCAAGGGCTTCTCCAGGTATGTGGCACGCCTAATGTATAATTTATTATTTTCCTCTTTAAAAAAGAAATTACTCAAATCAGTTCAGTCACTCTCTACCTCGCTCATCCACATACCGTTACGTATATCGTTGAGCCTCCATCTCTGCCTTTTCTACCAGCTAACAGTTTCTGAAATATAAATAAAACATACAGACTGCAGTGCACGATGACACAAACAGATGAATGGTGAAGGAAGATTGCTTCAAAGAGTGAGTGATACAGAGTGCACTGTAAAAATATATATATCATTTTTCTTATTATTTGGGGGGGGGGGAGGGGGGGGGGGGGGCTTAGGAACATCTTGGGGTAGCTTTAGCACCCCTAAAATAGGCCTAACAACATCCCTGGTACCATGTAGTGTATTTAGGGTTGGGTTACCGTTAACATTTTTACCGGTACCTGAAATTTGGTGCCGGTACCCAATGTTAACAGTAGTACCTCTTTCCCTCTTTAATAAAAAAATAATAATTTCAGTTTTAAAAGTAATCTCAAACCTATATCATATTCATATAACATTTTGTAATTTTATTTATTCATTTTACATGCCAGACAAATAAAACCCCTCTCCTGTCACAAACCTTTCCCTTAGTCTTTAACCTAAAATAATTATTCATTTCTTACACTGCTGTGTTTCCCACAGGTTGAGAATTTACTTGTGGTGGTGGTTGGCGCAGGATGTGACGGTGCGGCGCATGATGGCTGGGTTCAGTAATAACCTAGTCAAACAAAGGTTTATGAACTATTTTTAGAAAACAATGACTTGTAACATTAACAGATATTTTAAAGAAATAACTATTTACATTAGACCCTTTGCAAACACGTGACGACTCCATGACGGATGGCAAAATCACCGGAAGCACAAGCTAAACACTGTAGTATATGAGCGGAAAGTTTCATTAGTTTCAATCAGTTTAAAACAAATAACACAAAATAAACTGTAATAATAATACTATCTTCTTCTTTATGGCTTCTTCTATTGAACAAGTTGTCGTGCCGTTATCGGTCGAGGTAGGGCATCTGGTAAGTGCTCACAAAGAGCGGTATTTCGAGAAGTTGGACCCTTACCGTCTTCACGGACCTCATTAAATCGACGAGTCTGCCCGACTTCAGTCCATACGATCTGTACCACTATGTGGTAAACGGGATATCCCCATACACTGGTGCTGATCTCAAAGCTTTTAAACACATGGAGGATTCAGGGCTCTCAAGTTTTGAAGACAGGCAAGAGTGACATTCCCCCCCCCCCCCCCCAGCTGGTTAATAGCCAGTGTATGTTCATTATAGCTTCCAGTTTGTAGATGTTAGTTAGATGGCACCAACATTTGGTCTAATCATAACTGGCCTGGAAACCCAAAGGACAGAGTTCTGGTTCCAGATTTGTTTGGTGACTTATGATGGGGGGTTCTGGGGGTCCACCCCCAGAAAATGTTGAGCATTAAACACTTCATTTCCTGCATTGTGGTGAATTTTTATGCACCTATTACTTTATACTTTTTCTGAATCAATATGCTGGAAATATCTTTATGTAAAGGGACACAAATTACAATTCAAATATAAAAACATAATGGAATATATTGCAGTAAGGCTCTCAGGTGTTCTGCATTGCTTTCAACTATTTATTCTCCTTTGGATCAACTTTCCTAATTATATCTGAGTCAGCACACATGTAGCTTAGGCATAATTTACTCTTACCTTTTCTTTTGCATCTTTTGTTGGGGAAGTAACTTCCTTAAATGTGCATATGACAATTATTCACCTCAATTATACATTATTCATTTTAATGGATTAATAAACCCCTGGATGGATGTGTTTGAGCAAGATTTCTGCTCATGTCCAAAACTTTTGCACATTCAAAATATAACTCATCCCATGCTCTCTGAGGTTTGGAGGAGTCATATTTTGTGAAAAATAAAGTGATAATAGGATATTCCAAGAATACACTCACAATATTTCAGAAAATAATCCACCTGGACAATAGTCTGCTGTGCATTACGTGATTGCTCTGCTGATACGGTAGACCTCAGACCTTCTGACAGACCATAGATCCCCGTCTGGGTCTCTGGTCTCTGAATGCTCTACGTCGGAGGTGGAAAACAGAAACTATACGGCAGAATTAACGGAGCTCAAACGCGTCACATCTGCCGTAGCATCTCCACAGCAGAGCGCATCGATAAACCTGAAGCTGCAGCTTTTTACATTGAGTGGACACTAAGCCACGTTTCATATTTGTCGTCAACTTTTCAAAATACATTCAGGGCTACACTCAGAACATTCGAGCCGAAGCCTCGGCGAAATCAGCTGACGCTGCGTACGTCTGCCCCTTTCTTTTTTTTGATTGGCTGATAAGTGGCAGGCTGATCTCCAGGGGAGACTCGCTTGATTTCTGCCGGTTCCATAGTGAGAGCGGCGCGGCCAGAGAAATTTTGGGCGCTGCAGCATATTAAATATATTATAAATAGTTTTTCTGCGTGAGAAATACAATGTGTGGCGGGAGTGCGTGACAAAAGACCGAAATGAGTGACTGTCACGCTCAATGCGTGACACTTGAGAGCCCTGAGGATTATGGCGTTTCATAACACCGAGCCAGTTAGCTGCCCTCGTGAGCCAAGCCAACTACTGAATAACACAGCTTTGACTCACCCGACAGATCACGATCAAACTGTAAATGTGAATAACTTGTACTAACATTTGAATTTACCTTCGTATTAAAGGCAACCTCTGAGCAGGCTAGTGTATTTCAACAGCTGACTTTGGGTATAAATAACACAAGTTATCTTGGAAGCTAACGTTAGCTAGCAATCACCTGTTGAGCTCCATGCAAAGTCTGTAGCCAGCAGCAAAGACAATCTCTCAAAAGATCCACATGAAGTGAAACTGAAGGGAAGTTGTGCACCATTCAAATATGAAGACAAACGTAGTCGGTGTGGTTTGTTGTTGTTATCACTTTAAGATAATTAAACTTAACCTAAGTAAATAGAAGCAGCTGTCAGACGGCCACACGGACAGACCGTCAGCAGCGGCTTCTCGCTGCGCAGCCGGTCCCCCAGAGCAGCATGATCACCGTGATAGTCCGGTACAGCCTGAACTCTGCAAACGGAGATCCCGTTAGCACTAGCTTCACAGCAGAGGGTTCATTTCTATTCAAAACCATGCAGTTTAGCTGTCTTATCAGCGCTAGCCGCATGTGTAAAATATATCAGCTGTGGATGAGAGGAAGGCTGGCTGCTGAAAATACCTTGCGCTGGTGATTTTTCTTGGGCGCTGGCTATAAACCTCTTTGGTGGGCGCCAAAACTTTCTCTATGCAGGAAAAACCCTGCCAACGTAATAAAATGTTGGGTTTTATTCGGGCTTGAGTCCATATGTACAGTTAATGAATACAGGCATGGAGACAAAGAACAGGAACTGAAGGGCCTTGGTTAGCACGATTAGCTTCGGTTAGCTCCAGTTAACTCCATTATAAAGATATCGGCCCTCATTTATCAATCTAACGTAGAAACCAGCGCAGATATGAGCGCAGAAATCATTTTACGACAGGCTTCACGTGTGATTCATGAAACGTTCGTATCACACTAATCAGAGAGTAAGAATGGTACATTGATAAATGCAGCTGCTGGAAACAATCGTAATTTAAATATCACGCCTCAATATATTTTCGGTTTTGAGGCTTCGCCCCTACAATTTACAACATGGCGAGATGTAATCTGGCTAAGAAGTGGCACTTTTCAAAGGTGGAGATTGAAACCCTGACATATCAGGTTCATTTGCACTAACATGTACTATTTGGCAGTCTGAAAACTGGTATTAAAGGCAGTAGAAAGAATTGCGGAATGGAAAGAGATCACCGATGCGGTTAACAGTGTTGCCGTGGTAAATCGGACTCCAGCTGAAGTTTATTTAATTTATACATCCTTGATATGTATTCTATAGTCCTAACCGCTTATAAGCTTATATTGCAATCTTTTAGGCCTACATGTAGGTGTACCTATATTTAAACAAACACACAGTTTATGCAGTGTCTTTTATTTTACTCATGTTTTTTCCATGAGTCAGAGCCAGGCAACCGTGAGCATCGTCATGTTTCCTGTATTGAATATTATTGCCAAACATAACACTATACTGTAACATTTTTGTAATCTTTTTCTATTTTAGCCTGTTTTATTTTCTATCACTTTCATGACTGTTTTTAATTGTTCTTTATTGTTTTATTTAAAGGGTTTTGGATTGCCTTGTTGCTGAAATGTGCTACAGAAATAATGTTGCCTTGTCTTGCCTACAACCTTTAGCCTGTCAGTCAGTCACCAGGGCATATAGAACGCTGCTGTGCCTGTCAGTCAGTTACCACAGCATAGAGAAAGCTGTTGTGCCTGTCTGTCTCAGAGGAAGTGTAATGTTAAACGCACAGCGACCTCTTTTGCCTCACCATTATACAACCCCAAATCAGAAAAAGTTGGGACAGTATGGAAAACACAAATAAAAAAAGAAAGTAGTGATTTCTAAATGCACTTTGACTTGTATTTCATTGCAGACAATACAACAGCACATCATTTAATGTTCCTCATGATTTTTATAGTTTTTTTTTTCAAATAAACAAAATTCCTATTTTGGTTCTTCCAACACATTTCAAAACAAGTTGGAACAGTAAAGCATTTACCACTTTGTAATGTTGCCATTCCTTTTCACAACACTCAAAAGACGTTTAGGGACTGAAGATGAAGTGATGAAGTGTTTCAGGTGTAATTCTGTCCCATTCTTGCTGAAAACAAGTCTTAAGGTGGGTAACAGTATGGGGTCTTCGTTGTCGCATTTTGCGCTTCAAAATGCGCCACACATTCTCTATTGGAGACAGGTCGGGACTGCAGGCAGGCCAGTCAAGTACACGTATTCTCTTCCTCGGCAGCCAGGACTTAGTAATGTGTGCAGAGTGTTTTGCATTATCTTGTTGAAATATGCATGGACATCCCTGGAAAAGATGTCTTCTTGAAGGCAGCATATTGTGCTCCAAACTATGTACTTTTCAGCATTAATGGTGCCATCACAGAAGTGCAAGTTACCTTTGCCAAGGGCACTGACACAACCCCATACCATGACAGAGCCTGGCTTTTGGACTTGTTGCTGGTAACAGTCTGGATGATCCTTTTCTTCTTTGGTCTGGAGCACACGGCGTCCATTTCTCCCAAAAAATTCCTGAAATACTGATTCATCTGACCACAGTACACGTTTCCACTGTGTGATGGTCCATCCCAGATGCCTCCGAGCCCAGAGAAGTCGACGGCGCTTCTGGACACTGTTAACATAGGGCTTCCTTTTGGCACAGTACAGTTTTAACTGGCATTTGTGGATGTAACTACGTATTGTGGTACTTGACAAAGGTTTGCCAAAGTAGTCCTGAGCCCATGTGGTGATATCGCTTATAGATGAATGACGATTCTTGATGCAGTGCCGCCTGAGGGATCGCACTTTACGCACTGAAATTCCTCCACATTCCTTGAATCTTTTAATTATGTTATGCACTGTTGAAGGAGAAATAAGCAAATGTCTTCCTATCTTTCTTTGAGAACATTGTTTTTAAACATATCAATAATTTTCTAACCTATGTATTGGCAAACTGGCGATCCTCGGCCCATCTTTGCTCCTAAAGGACTAGACCTTTCTTGGATGCTGCTTTTGTACCAAATCATAATTACAATCCCCTGTTGACATCACCTGTTTCAAATCACATCATTTAACCAATTTACCTGATTACTAGCCCTAAATTGCTCCTGTCCCAACCTTTTTTGGAATGTGTTGCAGGTCTGAATGACAGGAAAGGATGTATATTTACAAATGAAATTAAGTTGACATTGTCTGAAATGAAATACAAGTCAAAGTACATTTAGAAATCACTACTTTCTTTTTTTATTTTTCTATACTGTCCCAACTTTTTCTGATTTGTATTATATTGCAGAAAACACTGTCTGCATGGAGTTTTGATAAGTATAACCACACTTTTGACCGATTTATCAGCATTGCCTTAGTCTATGGGCCCTATTTTAATCTGAAACGCAAGTATCAAACGCGAAACGCAAGTAGGTTTGTGGGCGGATCTCGTTTTTCTCCCATCCCGGAATGCTATGTTGACTAGAGACTAGCATTGTGACTTGAACAAGCTGCAGAGGTGAGTTTTGCTCTGTCTGCACCGCAGCTCTGTGTCGGTGCTGAGTCTCGCTCTGTCAATCATGCAGAGAGAGCAGAAAATCTTGCTCTTACACGAGCATGTGAATTGGTTGTCGGTAGTACCGATGTAATTTGGTCGATACCCTAAAAAGTACCAAGTTTGGTACCCAACCCTTAGCATATTTAATGTCAATTCTAATTTTTTACTTTTTATGACCAAGAAAGAGAGCACGTTGACAAAGCTACCCTGCCGCCTACTATGCATATGTTGATTGTATTGTCTGCACTTGTTGTCTTGTTGATGTGCCGTTTTAACTTGTGCAGTGTTAAGATTTGTTTAACTAGATAACTACAATAGAAACAAGCCTTCAGACTTCATTGTGTTATTATTAGGGATGCACCGAATGTTAAGCAAATTATTCGGCTGACAATGGCCACAAAAAAAGCATAAATAATACATTTTACCGAACAATTAAGTTTTTTTTAAGACGCGATCAAATAGCAACCAGCATAGAGTGAGAGGCGTGCACGCTTTATAAATGCAGCAAACATGTCAGCAGTATGGAAGCACTGTCGAAAAATGGCAATATTTAACGATTTCGATCCTAGGTACTTGTCGGCTCCATGCACAAGCACCGACAGCGAGAAACTGTTTAGTGCTGAATTTCATGTCATTGATGAGAAGAGTGTTACACCTTTTCAATTTGGGCTCCCAGACTGTGGTCTGGAAGCACAGCAGGTAACACCCTTTAGTTTACTGGCAGTAAACTAAAGATAAAGCTACAGTGTCCTGAGAAGCTTCTCTAGTAACGCTACCAAAAAATGGATTTAGTGTCGTGACGGCATCAGCACAGGTTGCTAATGTACTTTTTAATTTGCCAGAAGGTGTCATAGTGACGCATGCTTATTCAACCGGTTAGCTTAAAATCAAAATCAATCAGGTTTAGTCTCGTACGTGAAACCGGAAATCAAAAGTTGATACGTTTTTCTGCCATGTTACACAGCCCTAATCTTTTGCGTCAATAAAATGTTACTACTAAAGCCAAAGCTGAAGGATTTCCTTTTTCTTCCTTGTTTTCATCTCACCTTGCAGACCTGATCACCTAAGCTGTCATGTCAAGCATGTCCATTCCTCAGAGAGGCCATTTAAGTGCCAAGTAACGGTAAGAGTCATAACTCAGTCTTCTGTGTTACTATTCGAAATAGAAATAAATTCAAAGAATAAAACAATATTCACTGCTTTTATGTCCTAGGCCTGTACCTCCGCCTTCGCTACCAAAGACCGTCTGCGCTCCCACATGATCAGGCATGAAGGCAAAGTGACCTGCAACATCTGTGGCAAAATGCTAAGCGCTGCCTACATCACAAGTCATCTCAAGACGCATGGCCAGGCCAGCTTCAGCAATCCATGTAACAATAAAGGTAAGCCATAGTTTAACACATAATCAGCAGGCAATTTGATACTGATGGTTTCTATCAATACCCCACTCATCCAGCAGTGATTTAATGTATATTGGAACTGAGCTACAGACTACCACCACTACCAGCCGTAAAGGTGCCCTAGGTAGGATTGCAAAGATCTAGGACTTACCCAGGATTTCCACAGGCTGCGTAACTACTGCGGAACGGCTCCGGAACGTCGGCGGAGTCAATCGGTTTCCATTAAAGTCAACGTGTGTATTTCCACCAGCTGCATAACGTCTGCGTTCCGACTCCGGCACAGCTCCGGCGGTCGCAGCCCTGCGGATCAGATACGCAGAGCTTCTATTTTTGCCGGACGCCGGAGAGCTCCGCAGCAATTCAGCACACGGCAGATAGTGCGGGACAGGAAGTCGAGCACAGAAACAAAATAAAACATCCGGTTAACTTTCAAAATAAAATACACCGTGCTCACGAAGGATCATATTTCTCTTCACTACACCTTGAAAACACGGCACGGAGTTGTTTCCTCTCTACTCCTCGGAATAGAAACAAACTGTTGGTGGTTTTGTGGTTCTATTCTGCGTGAATTCGCGAGATCTAGTGGGTCCTCGTGACTACAGCTGTCAGTCCTGGCCGCAGCCGTTCCGCAACAACTCCGGATCCGGTTGGTATTGACGGACGGCGGACCACGGAGACGTTCCGCAGCGGAGACGTTCCGCAACAGTTACGCAGCCTGTGGAAATCCTGGGTTAGCCAAAAAATTTGAACATTGACAACGTCTCAGTCCCTCCCCCCTTTCCGCTAAAGCCCAAAACCTTTTCCTAAGCCCCTCCCCCCACAAGGGAGAATGAATGTGTGTGCATGACCAGTGGTTGACACGCAGTTGGAGACACACACACACACACATACACACACACACACATACACACACACACACACACACACACACACACACACACACACACACACACACACACACACACACACACACACACACACACACACACCATTTCTGTGTATGTAGCTATTGAGGAGGAGAAAGGGGGGGCAAGTTGGAGAGTGGGGGTGTGGCCATGACCAACTGCCACTTTGCTTGTTTGAAAGCCATGATGTCTCTCTCTCATGGGTTGGCCAAATTGTCTGGGCAGGCAAAGCAGAGAAAGGGGAAGTAACCTTGCTTGTTATGACCTCATAACAAGCAAGATTCCAGAATGGCTCATCTGAGCTTACTACTTCTCAAAGGCAGAGCAGGATACCCAGGGCTCGGTTTACACTCATCACCATTTCAAGCCAATTGGGGACCATAGGCAGGCTGGGGGAACTCCATATTTATGTTATTAACCCTCATGTCATCCTCGGGTCAAATTTGACCCGTTTTCAAAGTTTCTACATCAGAAATTTGGGTTTCTTTCAAGAGAATTGCCCAAAAATAACACGGATGGTTCCATACAATGCTCTTTGCAAGTAAAGTTAAGGATCAGGTATTTTGGTTGTTATATTAAAATATTTTGTAGCATTTGGAAAAAAACAATGAAATGGTTTCAAAACAGTATCCTGACTAAACGTCTGATTATCCACTAAATCATAACTGTGTCAAAATAATTCATAATTTCAGCTTTTCTAACTCAAAAATTAGGTATAATTTCATATAAATGAGGTTTATTGATTATGAATTTCAAAAATAAGTGTAAAACTAGTTACATGTTAGTGGTGAATCTGGTGGGAGTGGAAAAAAGGGCTGAAAAAAGCATCTAAAAAAAGGGTTAATTTTTTTTATTTTTACCTGGGAGGACAAGTTGCCTGCGTGACGGGAAGACAATACAAGGGTTAAGTGAAACGTTCATGCCATGGGTCCTTTAAGCAGACAACGGCAGAAGCTGCGCACTTGATCCAGGTGTCACCACAATCCAAGGAAATCTGCAAGGCGAGAAAGCAAAAGGACTCCGGGGAAGCTAAGTTAGTAACATGCAATTATAGGACATGCACACAGATGGAGAGAGACTGAGGAGAGAGGAGCTCAGTGTGTCATAGGAAGTCTAAACCTATAGGAGCATAACTAAGGCTGGTCCAAGGCAAACCTGAGTCAGCCCTAATTATAAGCTTTATCAAAGTGTGTTAAGCTTACTCTTAAATGCGGATATGGTGTCTGGTTTTACATTTTAAATCAAATTGTTGCTTTCTTAAACTCATGATGTACTGTCACTTTGTCCTCATAACGTACCTTTTATTTATTGTAGGATGTTGGTCATGTAAATGTGTCAGTTTTGACATTTTGCTGGTGTCACTAGATTTTAATCCTTTGAAAGTATATAGTCCTACCCTGAGTCAAAATTATAGCCCGTATTAAAGGACCAGTTTGTAGGATTTAGGGGATCTATTGACAGAAATGGAATATAAAATTCCTAATTATGTTTTCATTAGTGTATCACCTGAAACTGAGAACCGTGTTTCTGTTAATGAGCCCATTTCTACACCAGGAGTCTGTCATGTTGCACCACAATGTTTCTACAGTAGCCCAGAATGGACAAACCAAATGCTCTAGAGAGGGCCTTTTGCGTTTTGATTTGACCTGAGGCCCCTGCTACATTTTTTTATTTATTTTATTTAACCTTTATTTAACCAGGTAGGCCGTTGAGAACAGATTCTCATTTGCAACGGCGACCTGGCCAAAAATAAAGCATAAATGTGTATGACAACATACAGTTTTACATTCAATACAGTACAAAAATACAAAATGCAATAGGCTACATAAAATATAGATTAAGTAGGCATTACAAGCCGGTGCAAAGTGAGGTATAAGTAAGTCAATGGATATTCAAAACTGATATGGTAATAACTCAATGTGTAACTATGTAATGGGGCATGACAGAGATAATGGAATAAGGGTGTGCAAAAAAAAGTGCATGAATGATGCAGAACAGTTAGCACGTACAGTGATTGGACAGGAGCTCAGACAGAAGTACTTTAAAGGCAGTTAATGGGATAAGGGTTTTGAGTTTCAGGTTTTTTTGGGTAGCACTTTATAATAACTATCCATAACTCACCATTTGTTAAGCATTAATAAACTCTTAGTTAATGGTTTGTTCATCATGACTTATTAATTGTTCATACGTTGTTCATCATGAGTAAAGTATTTGTTCACACAGTTAGAAATGGTTTGTTCATAGTAAACAAGCCCATTAGTTAATGGTTTGTTCATCATTATTGATTAATTGTTTCTTACATAACTCATCATCAGTAAAGCATTCGTTCACACAGTTATAAATGGTTTGTTCATAGTAAATAAGCCTATCTTGAAAAATGTGTTTGTAAGTACATGATTTATACGTAATAGATATTGAAATAACTCTTTGCAAATGAAGTAATTTTACCGTTATTAACTAGTTACTCAGGAACGTAAAAGGTTGTTTAAAACTAGGAAGTTAATGATTAACAGACTATCTACAATTACATTTGTTCATGCCTTAAATAAAGTGTTATGATTTAGAAAAAGGCCTGAACTAATAGCTGGGGTGTTAATACATCTGTTACAAATACTTACCAATAATGTAATACATGACTAATTCAGGAGTAACTGATGATTAGTTAAGTATACTGTGTGAGCCCATCTAAAGTGAGTACTTTCTTTGCTTTACAAAGCATTTATAAATGAGTTGCAAAGGCTAACAGAACCTGGACACACATGTATTGTTCTATTTGGACACGTCTCCAGAAATATGTGTACAGATAGTTAGTGTTAATGCATCTTTAACAAGCACTTACCAACACATCAATTCATGATTAACTCATGAGTTACTATTGATTAGTTCACTACATGGCATGAGCCCATCTAAAGTGAGGACTTGTTATGCTTTACAGAGCATTTATAAATGAGTTGCAAAGGTTAGCAAATACAAAGACAAGTAAAAAAAACTATTTTAAGAAAAGGGAAAGAAATGTCAAATTGATGGAAAACATACAAATATTTCTTTAAAACTAAATAAATTCTTCTTTTCAATACATTTTTTATACAGCGAGAAAGAACACACACCCCAGGGTAAAAAAGAAAATGAAAATAAACTATGAGCAAAGGGGTATTGAACAAACAATGAAATAAATGCTTCACAGGAAAATAGAAAATGTAATTACAATGAATAAAAATGACTTAACGCATCCGTATGCTGTCAAAAAAAGAAACCAACAGCAACAACAATATATACATATGTATATAATAATAGTATGTCAAATGTACAAATATTTATGTAAAGCTATTGTAAATAAATTCTTCTTTTTAACAAAGAACACATCCCAGGGAAAAAAATAAAGCTGAAAGTAATGGTATTGAACAAACAATAACAAAAAAATGCTTCACGGGAAAATAGAAAATGTAAGTACAATAAATAAAAACTTATGAGTGGGTTTGAATCCGCCCTGCTGCCCTTTGCTGCGCGTCATCCCCCATCTCTCTCTCTCCCTTTCCTGTCTATCAGCCTACTTATATTTCTTTGAGATGTCGTGCATTAGCTGACCAAATGCACCATGGTGGTGCCTTTTCGCCAGCCACTCGTTCCACTCTATGAGGGACAAATGGTCAGACAGCAGACTTTCAGAACGATTTCCCCTCAGTCTCCAAATCTGCTCCTTGTAACTGCGCCAGGCCCTCTCCACATGTTCAGTATGAGCCCCAGTACGGGGATCAACATACCACCTACTGTGATTCACAGAATGATGTTTGTACCCAAGTACTGACAGTACACGGTAGGCACGCCATTCATCACTTACAATTGATGTCCCAGGTCTGACGTGTTGAACCACTAAAGGCACGAGGTGCCCCCTGGACCGTTTCTCCACAAGGCGCAGAACTGTCTTTCTTGACTTTCCATTCACGCCAAGCATCCCGAATACCCACTTTCGTCGGCCCCACGCACCAGCCATTCTTCCTCTTCCATACTGATGTAGGAAAAAAACAGATATAATAATTGTATTAGTATATCTATATTACTATAAAAAACAACTTGATTGACTACTGTATTTCACAACTATCAAAAAGTTATGAACTAAAAACTAAAAATGTACCTTTCGTTTGTGTCGAAAGTGGCTCTCATCAAGGACTACAAACTCCCTTCTCCCACCAATCTGCTGTCGTGTCCGCCTTCTCAACCTCTCCATCGCAAACACACATACCTCCCTTATTTTTCTGGCCATTTTGGTCAGAGTTGCTGAACTGGCTGCAATGCTGTCTTCCATCATGTCAATTTGACGAAGTCTTAGACCCTGTGAAAATCTTCAAAGGTAAATACAAAAAATGTTGCACTGTTAATACATTTAAGACAATACATAGCACATAATTCATGCAGACAAAGGAGAACAGCAAAAGGCAAAACAATGCACTAAAGGTTCTCTAAGTCTTGCTACGCAGTTTCTTAGCTTGAACATTTATTCTGTCACATACAGCAAACATCTGACGATTCACTAGCTGCCTGTCCCCTGAATACACCAGCTCTCTGTTTTGTTTGAAACGTCAACAGAAGTGACATCACCCAACCATGCTTAGAGAACCTTCAACATATAAATTTGGTTAACATTTTGTCACATAGGTCTTGAAAAGGATGCTTGACATATGTATTGTTAATTTTTGTGTATACGCTTTTTTATATTTTTTTAAATAAAAACTAAAAATAATTTCTGCCATAGATTTAACATGGCCCATTGTGACATCATAATAAGTAAATCAAGCACATGTAGAGTAACCAAGCACCTGTGCTCTTACTGACTATGCAGCTACTTAAAAGGAATGTTTTCTCTTCTCTCATTCAACTGGATCACTCACTACTTTCTTCCCCACTTTCTCTCACATCTCTTTCTTCTCTCTCTCTCTCTCTGTCTCCCTTTCTCTCTCTCTATTAATCTATCAATTTCATTTTGTTATTTTATTTATTTTTAAAACGAAAGTCTTTGCATGTTTTTAGTACTCAACATCTAAGGCTCTCTTTCTCGGTGTGTCTCACTTTTCTACACTTTCTCTGCTCAAGTGCATACAAGGTGCTGGTTCAAAAGGTCCTTGCACACTTAACTTCAAAGACTCTCAGTCTCTACTACGTAGCAACCACCACAGCAACTACTTTATTGGGCATTGCGCCACAATGTCTACCCTAGCAACACAATAGTAACTTTCTCCGCATTATCTGTTTTAGCTTTATATAACATTTTACGTCACTTTTGGATTTTCATGCATAATTCTTTGGAATAGCATTTGTAGTTATTATTGCTAATAAGGTTGTATTAAGGTGGTAACAATATAAACCTATTGTTAACCTTACACATACCATAACACTAAAAAGTACCAACATAGCCAATAATAACAAGCAATGATAAATCTAATTTGAACACAACAATAACACATACATTACAATAATACTACTAATAATACAATTTTTATATATTGAGTGTAAAAAAAAATATGGATCCATAATCAATTACATTGACAAATAATGAAGGTGATTTCTTAAAAACCTAAATCTATTGCTTACCTACCTGTGCATAAACTGCATCCAGTTTTTCAGGGAGACCTTGGAATGACTGAAAATTGACTTGTGACGCACAGATATTTGTGTGACCTTTCTGGAGTGTTCAGCCCCTCGACAGATCCTAACAAACAAGAGTAACATACCGTTATTTGTTGTTATTTAGAAAGGTGTATTATACAATTGAAATACAAACAATGCAATTCCCATATTTGACTATAAACTAGAAAAGGCATGATAAGGAAAAGCCCACATATTGAGAACTGAGAATAAAAATGTGAAGTCATGCATATTACTGAACAGCACCGAAACACATAGTGGACATAGGGTTCTCCATGACTCTGGGAATTTAACATAGGTGTACTGACTTATGCCCCCTGTATTTTAAGGAAAAACATGTATTTATTTACTATACACTATCCATTCACAAAGAAAATAGGTGACCTTAAAGGTTGGATTTTTAAGGCATTAAGATCAATTTCAAAACGGATGGATTTTTATTCCTCTTTTTAGTCAACTTTAGCATGGGTGTGTTAACTTATGCAAGCCACTGTACATATTGTTTACCAATAACATATGACAAATTCGAACTGAAGGATCTCATCTGTTTATGTTGACATCTGTAAATATATGTAAATGTTATGTAAACATAAACATTCTAAATGGACCCAAGTTGATTTCCTGTTGCAGTGTATGTGAATGGCATCAACTGACAGGAAGTTAACAAGGGGCCAGGCAGTAGCCTAGCAATGTAATTCCATTGAAAAGGTCTATACATTTCTTACCAAGCATATTGGTCCACACTGTTGACCCTTCCCTTCAGCTCCATGCTACGATGGCATTTTCTGCATTTCATTTTTCTTCTCAAAAGTTTCTTCCTCTGCAATCACTTAATAAGCTTCTGAGCATTTCTTCTAAAGACATCCTCATGTAGAAGGTTTCTCAAACTACTGAATCGAGTCATTGTGTAGAGTGATGCTACAGAAATGTGCACTAGTGAATGATGCTGGTGATGCTTAGGCCTATGTTATGATCTGGCACCATTTCCGCAGCCCGCGTTCAGTAGGGATTGCGTCATCAACATCGGAACTTTCGCGCGCACAGGATATATACTCTGGGTATGCGCATGTCAGATTGTGCAGGCAGACGGATCGCGTATACCGCATGTTTACGCACAGATCGCATACCCACACACACTACAACGTTACAGCCGCCTGTTACATTGTTTGTAAAGTAAGAATAACAATGCCAAACAGAAAACGGATAAATACTAGAGCAAGACAAGATGTGGAGGAGACAGAAGCGGAGGGCAGTAGTGTTGGTGAGTATAAATATATATTTTGGTCGTGCTTTATAACTTAAATTGACAATGAGGTAGATTGCTAGCTAGCTAACTACTCAAATGCTGAACTGCATAACCAGTTAAATCAAAAAGCAAGAGTTAACTGTACTGTAATTACCATGGAATGTAAACAAATGAATTCAGCATGTGTTTCCTAAGTTCAGCAAACCAATTTAAGACAGTATAAGATAGAAAACGAATGAAAACCTCTGAATGCGGTCTGAAATGAACTAATTGTATAGTAATTCACACTGCATTATACCTGAACAATAAGCTAGTCTGACGTAAGAAAGGGAAATTGACTTAATTCCATTAGTTTCTTTTCTTTCTGTCAGATAAGGTTACTTTAAGATGCTAATAGTTAATGTTGTATAGGCTACTTAATGAAACCATGCTTCAGTAGAATAAACACATATTACTGAATGCCTGTGTCCAGTGATTCAACACTTATTGTCATAAAACAATGTTTATTATGAAATTGGGGGAAAACACTATTTTAATATCACGTTATCATTAGATTGTTAACCCTAGCATTGTTTATGGACAAAGTTGTGATCATTATGACTTGGCTTCTGTAAGGATAACCTTCTACATTCATTCAATAATAACACATGTATTTCTTTTAGGTGTGTCACTAGCCCCCACAGCACAGCTGGCCATAAAAAATGTAGCACATGAGTTGCAGATGTGCAAACAACAAATTGAATGGCAGAAGGAGAAAATAGAGGAGTTGACCAAGGACAGAGATTTCCTCAAGGAACAACTGGCATCAGGCAAGTCTCCCAACACAATGTTTAGTCAGAGTATTGGTTTGTTCTTATTTAGGTAGAAGGAAGGCATTGCATGTTCTCTTCGCCTCCAGTCAGCCGCAGTCATCTGCCAAGGGGTCAAAGAGTGTACAGATCCGTACCAGCAGCTTCACATATTCTCCATCCACAATCCATCATGATATTGAACTGCTGTCATTAACACACAACTTCAAACCCATGATGTTAAAGTCTTGTCTTAGTAAGGTTCTGTTTTAAGAGGCAGTCTTTGCTTTCATCGAAAATAGTACTACTATTGCTAGGCAGCAGGCTACATCAATCTATTAATGACAGGAACGTCTGTGTGTGTTTGTGTGCCTGTCATCCGCATATCTCTCGAATATGGTTGTGCGGTATCGTCTACGATAGTATTGTGATTGTTGTTTTAACGATGTGCAAATTCACATTAACATTAGTATTTAAATTACTTTGGGGGAAAAAGTATAACCATGGACTTGCAGGGCCTGGCTCTGCATTGTATGCATGCACATATGTGTTCTTATGTATAATGTGTTGAGACTCTTATGTTTGTATTTTAATCTTTTTAAACAGCTCTTAAAAAAGAGGAACCCAGAGTGCCTAGTACTGCCGGTTCCAGCAGTGTCCATGCACTTGACTCATCTTCTGAGAAGAGTACAAAGAGTTCTGACTCAGAGTTGTCATCTTACACATGCTCATCTTCAGAGGATAAGAAGAGAAAGAAGAAGGGGAAAGGGAGAAAAAGGTCACCAAAGAAGTCAAAAACACTGCAAAGAGGTTAGATATGCTAATTTCAACACTTTCCACTCACCTGCTTGTTAGATCACTCCTGCTTCGCTCTGCTCTGTGATCCAGGCTGGCTCCTTTCCCATATGATGTGACATTGCATGTGTGATTGTTTTTAGCACTCACAAAGTAAATTATGGAGGAATAGATTGTGGTCATCCTAGTACATAAATATCATATTCTAGATTGGAATTGACTTTGACTGTGTAGCTGACAAGCCACTAGATGGTCAGTGTAGTGTGTGTGTGTGTGTGTGTGTGTGTGTGTGTGTGTGTGTGTGTGTGTGTGTGTGTGCCAAAGAGTGTGTGTAAGTACAGTAATATAAATGAAAAAATCATACTGTAGATAGTGCTAATTGTATGTTCTTTAAATTCCAGCCCGGAAGCCAGAGCAGGTTTTGGCCCGGTACAAGAAGATACTGAAATCTTTCAAGAGGCTTGGAACCATGTCTGGTGCATTTAGACAGGTCGGTGTTGACAGGAATACAGTGGTGGTCAATGCGCCAATTGCTGAGCTTTACATTGCTGCGCCAGACCACTACAAAGAGGTTTTAAAAATGTATACCCATTCTACAAAATTAAGTGAATTTGCTGCACAGTGTGCTTCTACAATTGAAAGAGATGAGATTGCTGCTGCAGTCAACATGTTAAAAGCTAATGGAAAGCTGCTCCCACTAAAGAAGAAGTTGGGTTAGGTATCGTTTGTATTTTTCCGATTCAGAACCGGTACTTAAAAAACTGAAAAATGACATCAAAGATGTAATATATTTACTAGCGATCACGTGCAGTGAATGGTTAATATGCTTTTACGTTTGTTTGGGTGAGCCCAGAGGGAAAATATGGCATTTTAAAAGTAGCCTACATTTACAGTAGCTAGCTAATGGTAGAATACAGAGAAAGCGGGATATTTTTACGTCCGGTCCAATTCCTACCGGTTGCGTAGGAACTGGTTCCATAATGACACCCTAGTGATAAGCCACATGTTTGAATTTTGAATCATGCTTTAATTTTTTTAATTTTTTTTTATTTAATGTTATGTTTTCCCGTGAAGTAATTTCTTAATTTTCTGTTCAGTGCCATTGTTCATAGTTTTTTGTATTTTATTTTTTTCCCTGGGATGTGTTCTTTGTTGAAAAGAATTTATTTACAATAGCTTTACATAAATATTTGTACATTTGACATACTATTATTATATACATATGTATATATTGTTGTTGCTGTTAGTTTCTTTTTTGATAGCATACGGATGCGTTAAATCATTTTTATTCATTGTAATTACATTTTCTATTTTCCCGTGAAGCATTTATTTCATTGTTTGTTCAATACCCCTTTGCTCATAGTTTATTTTCATTTTCTTTTTTACCCTGGGGTGTGTGTTCTTTCTCGCTGTATAAAAAATGTATTGAAAAGAAGAATTTATTTAGTTTTAAATAAATATTTGTATGTTTTCCATCAATTTGACATTTCTTTCCCTTTTCTTAACATAGTTTTTTTTACTTGTCTTTGTATTTGCTAACCTTTGCAACTCATTTATAAATGCTCTGTAAAGCATAACAAGTCCTCACTTTAGATGGGCTCATGCCATGTAGTGAACTAATCAATAGTAACTCATGAGTTAATCATGAATTGATGTGTTGGTAAGTGCTTGTTAAAGATGCATTAACACTAACTATCTGTACACATATTTCTGGAGACATGTCCAAATAGAACAATACATGTGTGTCCAGGTTCTGTTAGCCTTTGCAACTCATTTATAAATGCTTTGTAAAGCAAAGAAAGTACTCACTTTAGATGGGCTCACACAGTATACTTAACTAATCATCAGTTACTCCTGAATTAGTCATGTATTACATTATTGGTAAGTATTTGTAACAGATGTATTAACACCCCAGCTATTAGTTCAGGCCTTTTTCTAAATCATAACACTTTATTTAAGGCATGAACAAATGTAATTGTAGATAGTCTGTTAATCATTAACTTCCTAGTTTTAAACAACCTTTTACGTTCCTGAGTACCTAGTTAATACCGGTAAAATGACTTCATTTGCAAACGGTTCATGCATAATTTAGGAATTATTAAAAAATAAACTTATAAACATTTTACATGGCCTTACTTACTATGGACAAACCATTTACTAACTGTATTTACAAATGTTGTACTGATTAGAATGAATGTAGGAGCAATGCTTTACAAATGATGAACAATGCATTTAGCAATAGTTAGCAACTGGTTTATAATTGGAAAATTATTTCATTTACAAAGAGTTATTTCAATATCTATTACGTATAAATCATGTACTTACAAACACATTTTTCAAGATAGGCTTATTTACTATGAACAAACCATTTATAACTGTGTGAACGAATGCTTTACTGATGATGAGTTATGTAAGAAACAATTAATCAATAATGATGAACAAACCATTAACTAATGGGCTTGTTTACTATGAACAAACCATTTATAACTGTGTGAACAAATACTTTACTCATGATGAACAACATATGAACAATTAATAAGGCATGATGAACAAACCATTAACTAAGAGTTTATTAATGCTTAACAAATGGTGAGTTATGGATAGTTATTATAAAGTGCTACCTTTTTTGTAGTTAATTCCAGTAATTTGCAGCTGAGAACTGGAAGGAGTGGCAGCCAAAGGAAGGAGTGCTGAATGGCATTGAAGCTCTCCTGGAGGTTTGATAGCACAATATCCAATGAGTCTGCATAGAGGTGGATTTGAGAGTCCACAACAGCAAGAGCCACATCATTGATGTATAGAGAGAAAAGAGTCGGCCCGAGAATTGAACTTTGGGGCACCCCCATAGAGCACAGCCATAGGACCAGACAACAGGCCCTCAGATGTAACACACTGGACCCTATTAGAAAAATAATTACAGCTCCAGCAGGGGACTTCAAACTTCCCTTTCCCGAGCCACATTTACCAGCTCTGACTGGGGGATCCCGAGGCGTTCCCAGGACAGGTTGGAGATGTAATCCCTCCACCTAGTCCTGGGTCTTCCCCGAGGTCTCCTCCCAGCTGGACGTGCCTGGAACACCTCCCTAGGGAGGCGCCCAGGGGGCTTCCTTACCAGATGCCCGAACCACCTCAACTGGCTCCTTTCGACGTGAAGGAGCAGCGGCTCTACTCCGAGCTCCTCACGGATGACTGAGCTTCTCACCCTATCTCTAAGGGAGACGCCAGCCACCCTCCTGAGGAAACCCATTTCGGCCGCTTGTACCCTGGATCTCGTTCTTTCGGTCATGACCCAGCCTTCATGACCATAGGTGAGGGTAGGAACGAAAACTGACCGGTAGATCGAGAGCTTTGCCTTCTGGCTCAGCTCTCTTTTCATCACAACGGTGCGATAAACTGAATGTAATACCGCCCCTGCTGCGCCGATTCTCTGACCAATCTCCCGCTCCATTGTCTCCTCACTCGCGAACAAGACCCCAAGGTACTTAAACTCCTTAACTTGGGGTAAGGACTCATTCCCTACCTGGAGAAGGCACTCCATCGGTTTCCTGCTGAGAACCATGGCCTCAGATTTAGAGGTGCTGATCCTCATCCCAGCCGCTTCACACTCGGCTGCAAACCGATCCAATGAGTGCTGAAGGTCACAGGCCGATGATGCCATCAGGACCACATCATCTGCAAAGAGCAGCGATGAGATCCCCAGCCCACCGAATTGCAACCCCTCCCTACCACGACTACGCCTCGATATCCTGTCCATAAATACTATGAACAGGATTGGTGACAAAGCGCAGCCCTGGCGGAGGCCAACCCTCACCTGGAACGTGTCCGACTTACTGCCGAGAACCCGGACACAGCTCTCGCTTTGGTCATACAGAGATTGGATGGCCCTGAGAAGGGACCCCCTCACCCCATACTCCCGCAGCACCTCCCACAAAGTCTCCCGGGGGACCCGGTCATATGCCTTCACCAGATCTACAAAACACATGTAGACTGGATGGGCATACTCCCAGGCTCCCTCCAGGATCCTTGCGAGAGTAAAGATCTGATCCATTGTTCCACAACCAGGACGGAATCCGCATTGTTCCTCTTCAACCTGAGCTTCGACTATTGGCCGAACCCTCCTTTCCAGCTCCTTGGAGTAGACTTTACCAGGGAGGCTGAGAAGTGTGATACCCCTGTAATTGGTACACACCCTCTGGTCCCCCTTTTTTGAACAGGGGAACCACCACCCCGGTCTGCCACTCCTTTGGCACTGTCCCAGACTTCCACGCAATGTTGAGTAGGCGTTTGTCAACCAAGACAGCCCCTCCACACCGAGAGCTTTCAGCATTTCTGGACGGATCTCATCAATCCCTGGGGCTTTGCCACTGTGGAGTTGTTTGACTACCTCAGTGACCTCCACCAGGGAAATGGACGACAATCCCCCGTCATCCTCCAGCTCTGCCTCTAACAAAGAGGGCGCATCAGCTGCATTTAGGAATTCCTCAAAGTGCTCCTTCCACCGCCCTATTACCTCCTCAGTTGAGGTCAACAACGTCCCATCCTTACTGTACACAGCTTGGTTGGTTCCCCGCTTCCCCCTTCTGAGGTGGCAGACGGTTTTCCAGAAGCGCCTTGGTGCCGACCGAAAGTCCTTCTCCATGTCTTCTCCAAACTTCTCCCACACCCGCTGCTTTGCCTCTTTCACAGCAGAGGCTGCAGTCCTTAGGGCCCTTCGGTACCTTGCAACTGCCTCCAGAGTCCTCTGGGATAACATATCCCGGAAAGACTCCTTCTTCAGTCGGACGGCTTCCCTGACCACCGGTGTCCACCACGGTGTTCGAGGGTTACCGCCCCTTGAGGAACCTAAGACCCTAAGACCACAGCTCCCTGCTGCAGCTTCAGCAATGGAAACTTTGAACATTGTCCACTCAGGTTCAATGCCCCCAGCCTCCACAGGGATGCACGAAAAGCTCCGCCGGAGGTGTGAGTTGAAGGTCTGTCGGACAGGAGCTTCCTCCAGATGTTCCCAATTTACCCGCACCACCCGTTTGGGCTTACCAGGTCTGTCCAGAGTCTTCCCCCACCCCCTGACCCAACTCACCACCAGATGGTGATCAGTTGACAGCTCCGCCCCTCTCTTCACCTGAGTGTCCAATACATACGGCCTCAGATCAGATGAAACGATTATAAAATCGATCATTGACCTTCGGCCTAAGGTGCTCTGGTACCAAGTACACTTATGAGCATCCCTATGTTCCAACATGGTGTTTGTTATAGACAATCCATGACTAGCACAGAAGTCCAATAACAGACAACCACGTTGGTTTAGATCAGGGAGGCCATTTCTCCCAATCACGCCTCTCCATGTGTCTCCGTCATTGCCCACATGTGCGTTGAAGTCCCCCAGCAGAACTATGGAGTCCCCCTCCGGAGCCCCATACAGGACTCCATTCAAGGTCTCCAAGAAGGCCGAATACTCTGAACTCTTGTTTGGTGCATATGCACAAACAACAGTCAGAGTTTTCCCCCCAACAACCCGCAGGCGTAGGGAGGCGACCCTCTCGTCCACCGGGGTAAACTCCAACGTTGCGGCGCTCAGCCGGGGACTTGTGAGTATCCCCACACCCTGGGCAACTCCGGAGAAGAAAAGAGTCCAACCCCTCTCCAGGAGTACGGTTCCAGAACCGAGACTGTGCGTAGAGGTAAGCCCCTCCAGATCCAACTGGTAGCGCTCCACCTCACGCACAATTCCACGTCCCCAGAGCCAGCCTCTGCTGCCCGGGTCTGGTCCGTCGAGGCCCCTGACCTTCACCGCCACCCGTGTGGCAGCGCACCCGACCCCAGCGGTTCCTCCCACAGGTGGTGGGCCCATGGGCTGGAGAGATAGGTGCCACATAGCTTTTTCGGGCTGTGCCTGGCCAAACCCGGCCACCAGACGCACGCTGACAAGCCCACCCTCTGGGCCTGGCTCCAGACGGGGGCCCCGGGCTTCCTCCGGGCAGGGTCTCTCTATCTCTTCCTCGTTCTTCCATAGGGGTTTTTTAACCATTCTTCGTCTGGCCCCTCACCTGAGACCACTTTGCCATGGGAGACCCTACCAGGAGCACAAAGCTCCAGACAACACAGCCCTCAGGTTCATAGGGACACCCAAACCTCTCCACCACGATAAGGTGATGGTTCCCGGAGAGGCAGCATAGAAGCCAGATTGCATAACCTTGCTTGGAAAGGGAGGGGTTAGGGGTATTCAGTTGGTTGCAATCTGCAACCTCCCAACTTGATGCCACTAAATCCTACACACTACTCCTCTAACCCCTTAGCTTTTGTACACATCATGCTATTTATATAAATCCTATGTTTAAATTGTTACTAATGCCACACATCTTTGGAAAGCTACAAGTCTTGTGATACAAGTGATGCAAACCATTCCAAGATACAATCACAACAGCAGGTACGATCACCGCCTCTGTAAAAGTAACAAACAATTACAAAATTGAGGCAACTCACCTTTGAAGCCCCATTGTAATCCACCGATCGGTAATATTCTGATAGTCTTGTTACATTGACAAAGGTCCAGACGATCAAATCCAGTAAAATATTTACTTTATCACTTGATCACATTTAAATATATTCACGGACGATGACTGAATGTTCGTATAGCCAATGAAATTCTGAACATGGGGATACTTGTACAAGCCAAAACAGGAACCCTCTGTGTAAGGCTAAAATCTGCTTTTTTGTTTTTTTACTTTATTTATTGGACAATATTAGAGATGCACCGATTGACCGGCTGGGCCCTATTTCAGAAAGCAGGTTTAGTGGAAACTCTGAGTTTGTTAACCCTGAGATGAGAGAAACTCTGGGTTTTCTGTTTCAGAAAGAGAGGTAACTTAACCTCAGAGTCAGTTACTATGGTAACTGACCCTATGAACCTAACCTGGTTCTCTCCTCCCTCTGACACAGCGCTCTTCATTTCCTCATTCATTCATTCAGGCACATTTCAGCGCAGTTTGTTATATCGGCATGGATAAAAAAAACGTTGGTTTATTTACTGTTAGGCAGACTTTAAAACATTGTTTTACTCAAAACATGGCATTTCCTTTTGTCGACGATCCCATTGATGAAGAAACTGTAACTTCGCAGGGAGTTAAACATAGGCTACATCGGGAGATGATATTGAGGCCCCGACGCATTTCCAGATAACCATTTACAGGAACTTATGTGCCTTTTTATCACACGAAGATTGAAATATTACAGAATCATTTGAAATACTTGCATTTATCAAACTGCCAACTTCATTGTAGCTCTTACAAAAATTGTAGGCCTATTGTTTAAAAA
>CM042430.1:1295000-1346001 GCA_023631565.1 Gymnocephalus cernua
GAGCAGGAAAACCCTCTCCTTGATTTTACGTTTGTTATGAACGAGAACGAGAACCAGGAAATGAGTCACGGGAAACCAGTTGCTATGACGACGGCTATGCCGCTGACGACGCTATGAGCCCATAGACAGTAGGACGAGCCACGCTCGCCTCAGGCATGAGGCAGTACTACCTGCAGTACTATCTGCAGTACTATCTGCAATGGAAAATCGAGGTAGAAGCGTTACATTGTGTGACAGATTATTAGTTCCAAGTGTGAATGTTAGTGTGAAATTGAACATAACGTATATGACAATGTTGTTTTCAATAAAAAAACATTGTCACAAAGCATCTAACTATGACATTAATGCGATTAAATATTTTAATTGCTTGACAGCACTAGTATCTTTTGGTATGCATTTCAGAAAAAATGGTTAGAATTCAGGTGTAATTGCAAATAGTGATTAATCATGATTAATCCACTGAAAATTCTGATTAATTTGATTAAAAATTTTAATCATTTGACAGCCCTAATATATACACACACACACACACACACATACACACAGATAAAACTATTATGTATCTACTAACTGTATGCAAGTGCAATACTAAACTACAACTGCAAGCAGTAATGACAGGGTCCAAGCCTCCCGGCACGAATCCCCCCCTGGAGTGAGTCTCCCCTGGCGACCTGCCCATGAAAGCGTAACCCAAAGTGGGTTGGCTGCAAGGCAAACAGAAGGAAATATTGCAACGTGTGTGCTGCAATGCCTGTAGTAAATTGCAATTGCAACTTTCCCATTTACATTCATAGAGTTACAGGCCAAAACGCATCTACCTTGATTATAGCGCCCCCTGAGGGCAGTCTCGGAGTGGCATGGTAAACAGTAATACCATTTACTTTAGCCCAGGATGAAATCATGGTTCCAGCTGCTGCCGTGGTTCTGCTGAAATACCCTGCTATGCCGTGCTGCTCCCTGCGCTACTACAACCACTATTTCTAGCCACTGTTTATTTACTATACTGTGATGCACCCCAACGCCACGTCAGACACCTCCTACCAAGAGCCTGGGTCTGTCCGAGGTTTCTTCCTAAAAGGGAGTTTTTCCTTGCCACTGTTGCACTAGTGCTTGCTCTTGGGGGGATTTTTTTTTTTTTTTGTAAATTATAGAGTGTGGTCTAGACCTACTCTATCTGTAAAGTGTCTTGAGATAACTCCTGTTATGATTTGATACTATAAATAAAATTGAATTGAATTGAATTTAGCCAAAGAATGCTAAAGTTAGTGTTTGGATGCTAGCTACGAAAATGTGTTTGTTGGTAATTTATGCAATTTTTAACTGAGCAAGATTCTTTTGATAACTTTATGTCAGGGCCACCAAGGATGCTATGTGCCAAGTTTCAGGCCGATCGGACGCATAGCCTAGGAGTAGGCCTGTAACGACGCATCGATGATGTCAACGTCACACTTTTGCGTTGCTGCTTTGCCACAGCATGGGAGACCAAAACATTGCAGAATGGAGGACGAAACGGCAACCTGCTCACAGAATTCCCAAATAAGCCCTGCAAAAAGCCCCAATAAAAGAAAAAGTACTTTGAGCTCTGCGCACTTCGGTGGTGCTAGCTAACTATCTTAGCTCTCCGTAAGTCAAATACATAACATTAGACTAACGTTAGTCAGCTTATAGTATCATGATTCAGTATGCTAGTTCGCCAATGTCAACTAACGGAGCCAAGCAATGTCCAGGTGCTGGTGCGCAGTGCTCATAAATGAATGTTTTTATGAGCAGTGAAAACATTAAAATGAGCACCACATCCATTTTTTTTTGTTATGTTGGTACTGTAAAAGAGTAAACAGGCTGGCCTTTCATTTTGTATAACAGTAAAATCATTTTATTTTATTTTGTGTAAAGCAGAAGATTTTTTGCTGTGCGTGTGTGCTGTGTGTAATTAAGTATATTATTAAGAATTGTTTGGTATTTATTTGAGATACATTATGTTTTTTTATTAATCGAGCAACAAAAAAATAACCATTAGATTAATCGTCGAATTAGTCGTTAGATTAGTCGACTAATTGATAAAATAATCGCCCGATTAATCATTTAATAAATAATTGTTTACCCCCAGCCCTGCCTAGGAGGAGTTCTAAAATGTTGGTTTTGCACATTTTGCGATTTTGCGTTAAACTTCTTAGCGAAAATTGGCGTGTCATACATCATGTGATTCAAGTTTATTCAACAAACATATTTTTAAATATGTGTAATGTGGGCGTTATATAGCCTGACAAGTCAGACCCACATCAAGATGTTGGGTCTGGGAACTCACCATTGACAGGGCTCAATCCGAAGGGCGGGATAAATGGTTGTCTTTCAGATTCCCTCTGCATGTACTACAACCAGGCAAAGCAACAAAGAAGGTGACGGAGCTAGTTGATAGATTAAACTTTTGCCGTATCCGGTCGGCAAAATTCCGAACACATCTTCCTTTTTTAAGAATTACTTAAGTGCCGTTCTTTGTTCTTTTCTCAAAGAAAAGCTTAACTCCAAGTCTTCCAGAAGACCACTGTTCGCCAGCAGCAGCAGCCATAAGCCCGCCCACCGACTCTATACACGGTGTGATTGGCCTGACCAGAGTTTGGTTTTTCCAGCTCGCAAGATCTAGATCCCCCCCTGGCTGCAAATTAAATTTGCTGCCGCTAGATTTCTAGGCTAGGAGTAATGGGCAAAAAGACCTTTAATGCTATTATAGCACCACCTAGTGGTCCACATGTATAATGTTTGGTATGTAAGGTCCATGACCCATTGTACATCTACCCTGTAAATTTGAAGTTGCTTACATTAGTGTAAGTGGTGAATCAAAACATGGGTCCCATAGGCCACGCCCACTTTGACGAATCAATACAACACTGTAGGCATGGCCTCAGGAGTGGCCCTAGATGGTACCCTCCAAATTTCGTAAAAATCAGATGAACTGTTCATGAAATGAAACTTTTCGTACTCTTGCGGCCAATTTTCCTAAATTTTGTTGGCGAGACTCGGAGGGTCATGGCAAACAAGAATCTAAAGTTTCACGTTGATAGCATTTATTTTGGCTGAGATATGGCTTGATATGTTTTTGTAGCTAGTAACACAAATTTGTTCGTACGTTTTTTGAGCAATTTTTAACCGATAAAAAATTATTTTGATAACTTTGTGTCAGGTCGGTCAGGAGATGCTACATACCAAGTTTTGTGCAGATCGATCGGAGAAGTACGAAAAAGTAGGTTTACGATAAAAGAAAGAAAATAAGCATAATTTGTTTTCCTGACCCTATTAGAAACCGTGAAACTCATCTTAAAATGTTTAGCATTTAACACCCCATTACCATGCCACATACACACAACCATGCAACTGTTGAAGCTGACTCCAAGGTGATGGCACTGCTGCCCTGTGCTCTTGTAACCCCATATGTGTCTGTATTTCTAAATAGGCATAAGTGACTGGCAGTGGAACCACTCAGGGCCACGAAAAGGTAATCCAGTAGCTTGTAGCAGAAACCCCTAAACACTGAATTATAACCTCTGCAAAACATAAGTGGCCAGTTTTTCTACACAAACCATGTCACTTGAATACAGAATCATTTTTTTCCTGGTATTATGTAAGGACTGGTGTAATTAAGGTTATTCTGTTATGAAGACATAGAACTTTGCTAGTATAAGGTTAAATTTCATTAAGCAGGATCAGTAGTTCATTTAAATTAACCACAAACTGGACTATAACACTAAAGCTGGATGCACACTACCTGACCTGTCATAGGTCATCTTGCATTACCAACTGTAATTTCTGTCCTGACTTTGACCTGATTGATAAATCAGCTTGTTCATCCACTCATTCAACATATTTGACAAAACATTGGGATATCCCAGTTGAGATTGGGTAAAAAATTACCCAGCAGTGAGCCAGTCCCTTTACAGCATGGGTGAGACAAGTTCATAATGACCCTGGGATGTGCTGGCCATGAACTCATGGGAATGTCAAATTGGCAGTCCTGAAGTGTAATGTGCGTCCAGCCTTAGGCATACACAGAGCTTAAGATGTCCTTCATAATGTATTACTGTTTAAAATGAAAGTTTTGAGTTAAAACAAATGGCCAGTTAGCTGGTTAGACTATTGATCCTGCTTTTTGAATTTACCCCTCAGGTGAGTTGACGGTAGGAGAGATTTTAAATAACTCCTTCCAAGTCCTAATTGACAACTCTCACAAAGGTAGGTTTCTTCAACAATACTACCACAGTTGGCATTATGTATTAATGATGTATTGACATTTTCAGTGACCCAGCTAAACAGCCAAGGAGCTGAGAGGGCTGTTGACTTTCCCTGTTTTGGAGTGGTAGTATATTTATACAAGGTTGACCAGCCCTAAATTTACTCTTACCTGTCTTTTTTAACACAGATGCCAACAATGTGCACAACAACTCGGCCACTACGACGCCTGTCACAAACTCTGCAGCCATCACCTCCTCTGTGAACCGCGGTGGCATTGCCAGCAATCCTGTCACCATCGCTGCTCAGATGAACATCGCCACCAGCACGGTCAATATCACGTCACCGGTCAACCTGCAGCACCCTGTCACCATCACTGGCCCTGTGAACCTGGCCTCCGTCAATATCCCTACAACGGCACACATGAATATCGCCCACCCAGTGGCTATCACCACTCCAATGCCCATGAATATCACCGGGCCACTCAATATTGCCATGAGGTCCATGGAGAGCATGCCTTTTCTATCCCAAGTTCTGCCTTCCTCCCCTCCTTGGTAGAACTTTTTTTAGCCTATTTAAGAGCCGATAATGTTTTAACTGCCTAATAATGGATGAGTCTGTCATATCTTAATAAAATGGCCTTTTAATGGGTTGATTGTGTATTAAACCTGAAAAGGTGATAACTTATTCAACCACATAGATAGTAACCAATAAATGCTACTTGCAGGAGTGATAATTACCATGTAATTTGTTATTTTTTTAGTTTATATTTATAGAAGAAAAAATATTTCAAATACCATTAGACATGATTAAAAAAAATGATTTGCTTAAAGTCAAACATTAGAGTATTAGCCTAAATAGCATGTGAGATAAAGTTTGCTGCTCTCCACAGGAGAATATGTCAGATGAATTGTCTATTTTAGGGATGGTCAACATGGATACACTCATCTATCAGCATGTTTTTTATTATTTTTATTTTAGGTATTGTAATATAGGACATTACTAGAAATTTATTGGACATTTTTTATTGATACTAGATGGGAGATTCTGTTTTGGCAAACCCAGTGAATTAATTGCCTGACAAATTAAGGTACTTCATCACATTGATGCAAAAAATGTTGTAAATCAAATATTACCATAAAGCAGTCTTGTACATGGATTTGCAACACATAAAAATGGAGAGATACCTCAGTGTAAACGATAAGGCAAAATTTCGACGGATCAAGTTGTTACCGTCTTGAACTATATATCATATCGCTCAACCCTAATATATGTTGTTACTCCCCGCTGTATAGTTAATCTAATACATTGGTCACAACTTTTGATAAGTCTTTGTCATTCCTACTATTTGGGTTTCTGAGAACCATGTCAGTCTCAGATATTAACAGATAAAGTGGTTCGGCAAAAAAAATAAAAAATCATAACTTAATTTAAAGGAATATGCCACCATTTGTTGAAATAGGGCTTATCACGGTCTCCTCTAGATGTAGATAGGTGGGCAAACGCATTTTTTGTCTCAGTGCGTGCATTGTCTGAGTCCGGCGGAGCCGCTGCTAGCTTAGCTTAGCGCAGTGAATGGAGTCCTTTGTTGCCGTTAGCATGTCGCGAGTAAAAGTGAGCCAACAACAACAAAACAACCTAATTACTTATTGTGGCCTGCTTATTCACAAGTACAAATAGCAACGCAAAATAAGACTAGACAATTTCCTATGCATATATTGATTTGGGACTATATTGGGTGGAAGTAGCCTACAGCCGAAGCACTGCTACTTGGCACAGAGATATCATGCAGCAACTCTGCGTGAGTACAGGTCTAATATGGGTTGATCTATCCCGTCATGTTTACAGTAATCACTTACTCTGTGGACAGCTGTTTATTGAGTCCATTCGGCGTTTTTCCCAGTTGACTTCATCACACCGGGGAAAAAAAGTCGAGGACTGTAGGATGGATCAATGCTGAAAAATCCTCGGTAGCTGCGACACAACTGTGGGCAGCACGCTCATCTTTTCCGGCAGTACGTTGTCCCACTCGCCACATCACAGACACTCTACTTCAGTCGGAATATGGCATATTCCCGCACACTCACACCACCAGATTGTGTTGGCTTTCATCCTCACGTCCTCAGGCTGTTCAGTGATCTCGTTCTATTCCCAAAGCACGCAGCTCCTCTTCTGAAAACTCTGGTTTGTAGAGGTATGCTTCTGGATCTTGACTGTCTGAGAAGTTGTCCTCTTTGTCTCTCATGAAATCCGCCATGTTCATCGCCATTCACTGTCTACTGTAGAAAAAATAGCCAGCTATATTCACGCCGGTATGTTGACGAAAGTCGGCGGGTTTCAAGTGCTGCTGTTATGGGGACAGCTATTCTCTCCGTCCTGTATGTGTTGCTGGCGTGGCCTGAAAGTAGGTCAAGGGGCGTGGCCGGCGATCTTCCTGCCTGCACAGCTGTAGTTGATTAAACTAAGGACTGCTGCTGTATTTAGACCCAGGCGGAACTCATTTTCGGCGCCAGATCTTTACAGCTACCAATGTGGTAACTTGGCTCCCAGTGTGATAGCAACCTTGTTTGTTCACGTCAGTACCTTCCTGTATTTCCTCCTGCTTCGCCCACTGTGTCTGCATGTGATTCTCTGTGTTTTGGGTCAGAGCCTCGGCCATAACAGCTGCGTGATCTCTGCGCCAATGTAGCAGTGCTTCGGCTGTAGGCTACTTCCACCCAATATAGTTCCAAATCAATATATGCCTAGGATATCGTCTAGTCTTATTTTGCGTTGCTGTTTATACTTGTTTGCCAGACTATCTCCAAGATGAAGAATGAACTTTCACGCTCGGATAATCTATATTTTGTTACCTCTACTGCCCGATTTACCCAAATGATGTCAATGGCCACAGAACATTTCAGATAACTTATTTTACATGGCACCATGATCCCATGATGTGGTTGGAGGTAGATGTTTGAATGGTGACAGATAGATATTCTCTGTAAATAATGGCCATTTTATGCCAAAGATTTTTTTGTGTTTTCTCCCAAATGCTATATTTTAAAAGATAAGGGAAAACCTTAAAACAGTATTTAAAACATCATAGAACACTAAATTCTCCTTTTTAAAACAGAGTTATAAAATTGGTGCCTCAGGTGGGGCTGTCTGACCCCTGTCTAACATCTTTAATTAGAAGCCAACTATACCCATTATATTATTGCAATAATGTTTCCTTTTGCATTATTTAAATATGTGATAATGTGTATATAATTATTTGCATTACTGGCAGTTAATCTCATGAACAGGTTTTATTACACTTTCAAACCAAATTAGTATTTTCTTTCACTTTGGTTTAAAATTATTGGGCAGTTATTACAATATCAGCTGCTACATTGTCACCCTTTTATTTATCCCTTGTCTACCGCTTTTTTAAACTTGTGTAGTTTTTTACAATGACAAATAGTTGAGGTTGAGCCAGCTCATTGCAGCAGTGTTGGCATCAAATTTATATGCTGTGGAGAGGCAAACCTTTTTTCAGGATTCTTTCAAGGTGACCCACTTAGATGATTTCTTTAAGTGGGCATTTGGCTTCAAACATGGGAGATACGTGATACCTTAGTATATCTTAGGCTTTGTTTATCAGCTCCTTGGAGTTGTTCTTAAATGCTTCCTCTTAAGGCAAATTTTGTTTCATGTTTTTTTTCTGTTATTTTAGTGGACGTATCAGTATTTGATAGTTTATATATTTAAAAGTTCAATTACCAAAAAAACAAAGCTTCCATTTCGGGGTGAGTGAGATTGTGTATTTCACTGATGGTACAGAGATGCTGTTTAGATCCATCAACCGCCCTTCCTTCAGAAGTTTATCTGTGACATCTGTTGGGGGGAATGTTGTATGTATTTATATCAGGCCATGACCGCAAACACACAATGACTTGTACTGAAAGCATGTCATTTACGATTGGCCCTTAAAATGGCAGTATTATCAAAGGTCAAATAATTTAAATTTTGTATTATTGTGGACTTAACTGTAGAGGTCAAGAGAGCTCCCCATTGGCTCGTTAGACTGTACTACAAAAAAGGTCCAAAATGTAAAGCCTCTGAACATCCACACAGGTGTTTGCAGTTATTCTGGCTGATTAGACTCTTTTGGTGTGCCGGAGCTTTGATGGGAACTTAATTAGGTCACAAATTATTTCTACCAATAAGGATGACAAAGGTGTCATTTGTCTCACCCTAACAGGTGCAACAACACTAACAGTGGACTCAGGAAGATGTCAATCACTCAGTCTAACCACACCCACATAGTTCTGGAAAAGGTCCAATCAGCCACATTAACTATAAACACCTGTGTGGGTGTTCAGGGCCTTTAACTTGTGGTATATTCAGTTGGTTAGATTGTTTAGTTTAGCAGGTATAGGATCCCATCACTGTCAGTCAAACTCAGGAAGGTTACTGACCTTTACCATGTTCAGCAATTTACACACTGACAATTTCTTTGTAAATATGAAACACTATTTTATTGCCTTTACCTGTGGGAGAGGGAGCATCTCTCTACTTGCCATAGGCTAGCAATGCAAGAACTATATTACCACTGATGTGGCCGTCCATTCCGCAGAAGAGAGAAAATGAGCAGAGACTAAAGGATAAGGCTGGTGTCAGTTTTTTGCATAATCAGGAGAAATCCCAGTAAAATGCCAAAGACCACCAACAAGTATCACCTGTGTAGCTGTGACTTGACGTCACAGCTTATGCCTCCAAAACAAAACTCCATCATTGACCAAAAACTATTGCAAACACATTAAAGGAGAACTCCGGCAAATTTGTACGTTAATCTTGCTAAATATAACTATGCAAGACCTGTCTATAGCAAAAACAATTAGCGCAATAGCAGCTACCTACACGGAGCTGCTGCAGCTAATGCCCACCGCTTCCACTTAGCTAAACGGAAGTTATGGGGGCATAAATGAAATAGTTCCTTTGTGTATCTTAACAGACACAAAATGCAATTAAAATGTCTATGTAACATGAACATGACAACAAGAAGCGTTTTCAACATCCACCTACCCTGTTAGCTGCTAGCTATAGCTGTCCTCTTGGATGACGTGAGTGTGTCAGGCTTTGGTAATAATCATCATGCACCAGTCCCGTGTGTATTTGTAGCATATATATGGATATATATGATATATATCCATTTTGTGTGCGATCCATCTGGTGTTGGAGAGTAGTATTCTCTGCTGTGAGGATCGTTGTGGTAGTTTCCGGCCGGCGGCCGTGCTTCTGCTTCCTGCCCGCCGTCCTCGCTTGTACAACAATTGAGCGCTGTAGTGGTTATGAGCATATTATTGACTATGTAACTACATGGAAACCGGCAGAATTACAGAATTATGCCTGTGCCTTGTTCAGTAAAAAACTAACAGACGGCTAGCAGCAGTCTCATGCTGAAGTCCCGTGTGAATTCAGTTGTAGCGAGATAAATAACAGTGTAGGTCGGAGGAGCGTGAAGAGCGGAGGTGTTCACAAGGGAAGAAGCTTGGAGTAATGTCCTATGGAGAATATCGAAGATATTGAACACATGGAAGAGGCTTTTGAGTTAGATGGTCGTCCTTATTTATTCGAACCTGAATATACAGACGAAGAACTGGCCTCACAAGAGTTGGAAAGAACGAGACAGACTGAGGGGCAACAGGCAGATGAAGCAGCTGCTCCAAGACTGACGCTAGGTGTCTGTTAGTGTTTTACTGAACAAGGCACAGGCATAATTCTGTAATTCTTCCCGTTTCCACATAGTTACATAGTCAATAATATGCTCATAACCACCACAGCGCTCAATTATCTATTTTTGAGGGGAAATAAACAACAAAAAATCACCAGTCCTCCGGAGGACATCCTTCAACCAGCAGGTGCTCTCGCGATTGTTGTCCCGCGGCAAGCGAGGACGACGGGCAGGAAGTAGAAGCACGGCCGCCAGTCGGAAACTACCACAACGATCCCCACAGCAGAGAATACTACTCTCCAACGCCAGATGGATCGCACACAAAATGGATATATATCAAATATATCCATATATATGCTACAAATACACACGGAACTGGTGCATGATGATTATTACCAAAGCCTGACACACTCACGTCATCCAAGAGGACAGCTATAGCTAGCAGCTAACAGGGTAGGTGGATGTTGAAAACGCTTCTTGTCATGTTCATGTTACACAGACATTTTAATTGTATTTTGTGTCTGTTAAGATACACAAAGGCACTATTTCATTTATGCCCCGATAACTGCCGTTTAGCTAAGTGGGAGCGGTGGGCATTAGCTGCAGCAGCTCCGTGTAGGTAGCTGCTATTGCGCTAATTGTTTATGCTATAGACAGGTCTCGCATAGTTATATTTAGCAAGATTAACGTAAAAATTGGCTGGAGTTCTCCTTTAAGGGCCATTAAGACCATACCATTATATTGGTTACCATGCTTCATTGACACGAACACTTATTCCCCTCAGATTGTCAAACCGTCCCACTGTCCCACATGGTGCTACTCTCAGAGACTAAGTGAAGCCACAGAATTCTTTGAGTATAAACACCATGTTGTTCTCATTGAATGAGTATGTCAGCAGTGCAGCAGTATGGCTCTTGTATTTTGTATTTTATTAGTTTTTAGCAAATAGGGTTCTGTGGCAGTGTTAGCAATATCAGTCTGTAGCTATACAGATCATACCTTGCAGGTTAACTCATTGTTGATTGTGATTTCTTCAGGAAAATTATCAATTATTATAAAGAGACAAAACTCCCGCTTTATCCTTTTTTAAGCTGAATTTTTGCTGTAGATCTCACTTGCATAGCTCAGTGTTTTTAATTATTTTATTGTTTTTTTTCTTCCTGGCAGTTCATCTTTACTGAAAAATTGAGGCTGTGATCAGAAAGGAGGCTTTATATCCCACTCAAAGATCAGGTGTACTAGTTGTATCCCACAATAGTCTTATAGGGATGTGGCACAAATAACATTGATTCATTGTACATGTGCATTAATTTTCAGCTGACATAAGTAGCCCCATGACGATGGACACCTTGATGCCAGAACAGACCTTAACATCGTAGCAGATGAAAATATTTCTTTCATGCCTTATCTACAGAGGACCAGATACTTTGACCATTGCTCGATCATTTTATCGTTCAGACTCGATTCTATTCAGCACTCTGAGCTGATTTTGAATGCATTATCCATAGAAAGGACCACCTACCTTAATTTGCATGTCAGTTTTCATTTACAGGTCAGTTTTATCATTGAAACGCTAAAGGTCTGTCACTGTGTATGTGTGACAGTTATTATCAGGGCCAGAGCTGAACAGGCATCTGTTTTTTGGGTCGCTGAGTTCAGTATGCTTCTAACAAAGGTTGAAGGTTGTTGCATCTCATTAACCATGTCTAAAGACAAAGTGTTTGTTCCTGATCTGAAAGGCCATAGGCCTAGGTCCAGAATTCCAATTTTTTTTCAGTGTTGCATGTGGATGACTGAGCTTGTCCAGTGTAGGTTTGAGTTCAACAACCATTGTTAGAAGGCTAGTGATTTTTTATGAAAACAAAACACTAAAAAAGTTAGGATGAAAGGAAGTGTGTAGTGTAATTTGTCCTTCTCCAGTGGCCGTTAACAAGTGTGCCTGAAATACTTGCAAGACTTTTCCACATGTTAATGCTTCCTCCTCTAGGCGTGCTGTGTGATGGAATAGTTTTGTGAGGGAAGCCTTCATCAGTTCAGACGGCCAAGGGCCTCACAGGTCTGGCAACCAAACTATGATGTAAAAAGCTTTTTTATTTTTTGAACCCTAATGATTGTGAAGTTATTCTACTTCAGGAACAACATTGAAACATGAATTGAGATCTTTACTTGGGTCAAGGTCATGTAAATATATCAGTGACATTAACCATGTGGTTTATTTTTTTAATTAGACTCCAAACTAATGTGAAAAACATTTGGCCAAATAATGCTTTGGAAGATTATGAAGTTTGTAATGAATTTGGCAGATGTGAAGGCAAATGAATGTATATCTTTGTACAAAATAATTTAGTTCAGAGGACATGTTAGTTATGACAGACACATGTAAGACAAAAATAACCTTTTATAAATCTTTTTTGTATTGGAACATTAACATGGTAATTTTGTATATAAAAAAGGCTAGGCTTTCTGATTAGCAGAAAGGTAAAAACATTCCTACATTTTTTTTAAAAATGTATGTCCATTGAGAATTTGTATGTGCCTTTTATTTGGGTTTGTCTAAATAAAAGAAAACATTAAAACATGATTTTGGACTGTCCATGCTGAGTCCCACAGAGGAAAGTCAATACGGTTTAGCTCAGATGAATCTCTGGACTGACCACCCTGCACTCAAGACACGCGAGAGATGCACTCTTCTGGTTTCGTGTTTTTTCTAGCTTTCGTTGTGGTTTCTGGGAGGCTGAATCGTTGCTGAAGTCCCCTGTCTGTATGGATGTTTCTGATCTCCAGACTTCTCAGTGTCTTCACCGTCTCACAGGCGGCCTGCTCATTATGAAAGTGCCTCTGTGACTTTGCATATTAGAGTGGATTGTGGGGGATTTTGTGCCAAATCATGGTATGTATGTGTATGTTTTTTCATTCCATATATATATATATATATATATAGCCTAATATATATATATATATATATATATATATATATATATATATACATACACACATATATATACACATATATACACACATATACATATATACATATATATATATACACACACACATATATACTTACTTACCTACTACAACTTCTTGAGCTGTGTGTTGCCAATGCGCGCATCTGGTTTGAATTATGTTTTTATATTTTTTATTTGCTCCCATGATCGCTTCCCACTACCAGGGTTGCAACTGAAATAATAATAATAGTGTTCGTTCAATCAATCTGAATCACATGATGTAGGCCACACCCATTTCTGCTGAGAAGTGTTTTCGCAATATTGCACAATGCGCAAAACCAACTTTTTGGAATTTTGCTACGTTAAAGTATACGCATTTGACGACCAAACAAATTATCCTAGCTAGCTACCAAGCACAGACTTAATCATATGTCGGCCAATTTAAAAGATATAAGCAAACCACTTGAGAACCTCGTTCCCCTTCTGACTCCGATGCGCTGTACTAAATTTGGCGAAGATCGACAATTAAGGGGCGCTATTATAAACGTTTACGTTTTTCAGCAAATAACTCAATGCATTTAAATGGGAAGATTTCAATTACAATATCTCGGCCACAGTACATGGTATCAATGCAAAACTTGGGGGGCTTCGTTGGAATGCCGCCCTGAGGCATTATACCAAATTTGGTAAAGTTCGGCCAGATTGGGCCCTTTTGCTCCATCGACGTCGACGGCATTTTTGCATCGCAACGTACTGCAGACCTTGTGGCTCACGCCTCTCGATATTTACCAACGTTTGCCTCCGCGCCGTCAGGCTTTGGGCTCCGCTTTCGCACACTCCCCGGGGCGTCGGGGGCGAGTTGCATCGGGGACTTGGACCCCGTCATAACTGCTTGCAGTTCTAGTTTTCCATTATTATTAGGGGTCCAAGTCCGAGTCTGGAAGAAACGGCGGTAGCAATAGCTACGCCGTTCGCACAGTAGGACTGTGGAACCCTATTGTTTTTCTACTGATTATTTTCCATTATTAGGGGTCCAAGTCCGAGTCTGGAAGAAACGGCGGTAGCAGTAGCTACGCCGTTCGCACAGTAGGACTGTGGAACCCTATTGTTTTTGTTCTGATTATTATTATTAGGGGTCCAAGTCCGAGTCTGGAAGAAACGGCGGTAGCAATAGCTACGCCGTTCGCACAGTAGGACTGTGGAACCCTATTGTTTTTGTACTTATTAATATTAGGGGTCCAAGTCCGAGTCTGGAAGAAACGGCGGTAGCAATAGCTACGCCGTTCGCACAGTAGGACTGTGGAACCCTATTGTTTTTCTACTGATTTTTTTTTTTTTTTCCATTATTATTCTTCTCCGCGTAAAAGTCCTGCTACAGCCTAAATCGTACATGGTGCGGGGGTGCCCTTTTCAGGACTGGTCCAGAACTCGGCAAGGACCTCAGGCGCAACAATAGACCCACTTCCACCACTAGGTGGCGCTATAGCAAGAACAAACGCGTTTGACCCTATAACTTCAAAACCGTACATCGCACATTGAAGATACACATATCCACGCGTTCACTGGATCTTACTGAATCTCGTGATATAGGCCACGCCCATTTGCGCCTAGACTTTTATGCGTGAAAAATCGCGATTTATCAAAAACCTACTTTTTAGAACTTCTCCTAGATTGTGCGACCGATTCGCACGAAACTTGGCAGGTTGCACGTCCAGACCGACTTGTTAAAAAGTTATGAACAGAATTTTTATAGGATACAAATTGCGCATATTACGCACAAACAAACTTGTGTAGCTAACCATGAAAACACCAACTTTTCCATATCTCAGTCAAAATACATGCTATCAACGTGCAACTTCAGATTCTTGTTTTCCATGACGCTCTGGAGAGGCCCAACACATTTTGCAAAAATTGGCCAGTAGGGGGCGCTACAAGTACAAAATGTTTATATCTCATGAACAGCTCGTCCGATTTTTACGAAATTTGGAGGGTACTATCTAGGTTCAGTCCTGAGTATACCCGTACTGTGGGGTATTGATTGGTCAAAGTGGGTGTGGCCTATGAGACTCACATCTAGATTAACCCTTTACACAGATGTGAGCCACTTGAAATTAACAGGGTAGATGTAAAATAAGTCAAGGACTACACGTACCAAAAGGTACCCATGTGGACCACTAGGTGGCGCTATAGTGTTTTTTTGCCTTTAACTCCCACATTACACATTGCACGTTAGAAAACCATACGTCTACCTATTCGTTGAATCAATCTGAATCTCATGATATAGGCCCCGCCCATTTCTGCTGAGAATTGTTTTCGCAACTTTTTCGAACTTGTCCAAGGCCGTGCAACCGATATGCACGAAACCTGGTACATAGCACCTCAATACACACTTGAACAAAAGTTATCCAAGGAATTTTGCTACATTAAAGTATGCGCATTTGACGACCAAACAAATTATCCTAGCTAGCTACCAAGCACAAACTCAATCATATGTCGGCCAATTTTAAAGGTATAAGCAAACCACTTGAGCTACATAGCACTTCAATGCTCTGTACCAAATTTGGGGAAGATCGGCCATTAGGGGGCGCTATAATAAACGTTTAAGTTTTTCAGCACATAACTCAATGCATTTAAATGGGGAGATTTCAATTACAATATCTCGGCCACAGTACATGATATCAACACGAAACTTGGGGTTCTTTGTCGGCACGCCGCCCTGAGGCTCTATACCAAATTTGGTAAAGATATGCCATTAGGGGGCGCTATAGTCAACATAGACTTTGTAAAACTCTAGCTACAGCCTAAACTGCAACAGATGGGGAGGTGCAATTTTCAGGACTGGTCCGGAACTCTGCAGGGACCTCAGGCGCAACAATTGACCCACTTCCACTACTAGGTGGCGCTATAGCAGAAAAAATGTGTTGTGCGAAGAAATGTTATCAACATGTAACGTGATGCTGTTTCGGCATGCTGTTCTGAGGCTTTGTATCAAATTTTGCGAAGATTGGCCATTAGCGGGCGCTATAGTCAATGTAGATGTGTTTTGACCATTTTAGTCAATCAATGTTAAAGGTGCTCTAAGTGATGTTGGGTGATGTCACTTATTGTTGATGTTCAAAGTATTGTCCATCAATGTGGAAGCTAGTTTTCCCCTCCCTCAACCTCATTGTGTCCCCTTCCCAACCTCCTAACTTCCACGCAGTAACGCTCTAACCCCCACCCCTCCCAAACACAAGAAGTGTTCAGTATTTGGTATGGCCACTAGTTCCATTGAGTATCGCAGTGCATCTTTTTCTTATGCAGACTGAATTCCTGAAAGTGCATATGTAGGAAATGTCAATTCGTATTTCATTATTTGCGTGTTATCAAGATGTAGGCTATACTTGCTTTTTAGCGTGTTTTTCCATGCTATTTGGCATTCATTGACCTTTGTTTCTGTTCCTATTGCGTAGTCATAGAGAAGTAATAAAGGACAATACTCCAATTGATGTTGGTTGGGGTGGTGGATGAGTAAAACATTGGACTTTCACTTGGGGCCAGCCGTGTATAGGTGTAAAAGACTATTTTTTGAAGAAAAAAAAAGAAAAACTATTCCTGACCGGAAGCCTCTCCAAAAGAACAGGGTTCAAATTACCAATCAAAATGTCCTGTATTTAGTTCATAATATTATGCTACAGCATGTCTGTATTACAGAAAGTAATTAGGCTTAATCTTTTTAACCGTTTTATGTTAACTTTAATTCAATATTTATGTATTTCAGGATGATAGCAATATGATTAGACCTTATGATTTGAAGGTTATGACAATAGTATTTTATCGTGCTTCTACTGGTAAAAGTTGAATTGAACTTAACAATAGTATATTATATAATTATACAAAATTCCACAGCACAATATATATATATATATATATATATATATAAATATATATATATATATATATATATATACATGTTTATTTTTATTTCATTTTTCAGCACTTTCACTTCCTCATCAAAGACTGTCACAGTGATGCTTTCAAGATATTTCATTAAAAAACAACTTCATTCTAAAACTCACAACGTAAAAAGTGACTGACAGATTGATTTCCTAACTTTATATAACAAATTGTTACAACTAAATATAGATCTACATTTACTGAATTAGTTATTATTAAAATATTAAAGTTATCCAAAGAATTTTGCTACGTTAAAGTATGCGCATTTGATGACCAAACAAATCTTCCTAGCTAGCTACCAAGCACAAACTTAATCATATCTCGGCCAATTTTAAATATATAAGCAAACCATTTAAGAATATTGTCCCCGTATATACTCGCAGGACAAACGGGAACACTTTGTCGAAAAATCGCGACTGTCCCGGACCGCCCCGCCCCGAGGGGGGGTCCTAAAAATAGGCGAGCGGCGCCCGGTCGGGTGGGACGGCGCGGCCCACGACCCCGCGTGGGGCCGGGCGTCGCCAATCCTATGGATTTTTGGAAACGTTCCCGTTTGTCCCGTTTCGGCATAAATCCCGCTCTCGGCCACCAGGTGGCAAAAATTTTGCCCCCCGCACGGGACAATCGGGAACACTTTGGACAAAAGGGAACACGCCCCGACGAGCTCGTCCGAAACGTTCCCGATCGGCCCGAGGCCCGAAGCCCCGGGCCAAACGGGAACACTTTTGCCGTTTGGGAAAGCCAATCGGGAACAATTTTGCCATTTGGGAAAGACAATTGGGAACACTCAGCCACCCTATTAAAAACAGGCCAAATGTCCCGGGGTTTCTAAAGTGTTGTCTGACACGTTCTGGGGTGCC
The DNA here is from genome assembly GCA_023631565.1 of Gymnocephalus cernua. Taxonomy (NCBI): domain Eukaryota; kingdom Metazoa; phylum Chordata; class Actinopteri; order Perciformes; family Percidae; genus Gymnocephalus; species Gymnocephalus cernua. Next base: position 1,312,664 of record CM042430.1, read on the forward strand.
AGTATGGACCCTTCCCATGGGTCCAGGACCACCAGAATTTGGTCCCTGGTTCTCCACGACACCCTCACCAACACTGAACAGGTTCCAGGCCATCACTTCACTGCTAAGTGTTTTAAACAATATACTGGCATTGAAAAATGCAGTGTGACCTTTAGGTTTAATAATGTGAGACACTTGGGAACACCTTTGCAAATTGGGAAGGACAATTGGGAACACTTTAGCCAATTGGGAAGGACAATTGGGAACACTTTTGCCAATTGGGAAGGACGATTGGGAACACTCAATCCCCTATTAAAAACAGGCCAAATGTCCTGGTTGAGGCTGTGACCTCTGTAGGGTTTTGGGGGGGTCTGGGGGCGGGGGAAGAGGGGGGGGATGCATAGGACAATCGGGAATATTTTTGCCAATTGGGAACACTTTTGTCATTTGGGAAAGACAATTGGGAACACTTTTGCAATTTGAGTTGGGCAATTGGGACCACACCTAATAAGATAGGCCAACGGTTCTTTTCATGGCTATTAACCCTTTATTTAGAGACATTAAGCCATTATTTAAGGAAACTAACTTGTTATTTAGAGAAATTAAGTGAATATTAATAGATACAAAGTCAATAAATGAAGAAGACTGTCCTTAATTGGAAACAATAAGGGAAGCAATTAAAGAATTAGGGAAACTGTTAGGATGGTAGGACAATTGGGAACATAATGGACAATTAGGAAGGACAATAGGGAACATATTTGCCATTTAGGAAGGACAATGGGGAATATTTTTGACATTTAGGAAGGACAATTAGGAATATTTTTGACATTTGGGAACACTTTTGCAATTTGAGTTGGGCAATTGGGACCACACCTAATAAGATAGGCCAACGGTTCTTTTCATGGCTATTAACCCTTTATTTAGAGACATTAAGCCATTGTTTAAGGAAACTAACTTGTTATTTAAAGAAATTAAGTGAATATTAATAGATACAAAGTCAATAAATGAAGAAGACTGTCCTTAATTGGAAACAATAAGGGAATCAATTAAAGAATTAGGGAAACTATTAGGATGGTAGGACAATTGGGAACATAATGGACAATTAGGAAGGACAATAGGGAACATATTTGCCATTTAGGAAGGACAATGCGGAATATTTTTGACATTTAGGAAGGACAATTAGGAATATTTTTGACATTTGGGAACACTTTTGCAATTTGAGTTGGGCAATTGGGACCACACCTAATAAGATAGGCCAATGGTTCTTTTCATGGCTATTAACCCTTTATTTAGAGACATTAAGCCATTGTTTAAGGAAACTAACTTGTTATTTAGAGAAATTAAGTGAATATTAATAGATACAAAGTCAATAAATGAAGAAGACTGTCCTTAATTGGAAACGATAAGGGAATCAATTAAAGAATTAGGGAAACTGTTAGGATGGTAGGACAATTGGGAACATAATGGACAATTAGGAAGGACAATAGGGAACATATTTGCCATTTAGGAAGGACAATGCGGAATATTTTTGACATTTAGGAAGGACAATTAGGAATATTTTTGACATTTGGGAACACTTTTGCAATTTGAGTTGGGCAATTGGGACCACACCTAATAAGATAGGCCAACAGTTCTTTTCATGGCTATTAACCCTTTATTTAGAGACATTAAGCCATTATTTAAGGAAACTAACTTGTTATTTAGAGAAATTAAGTGAATATTAATAGATACAAAGTCAATAAATGAAGAAGACTGTCCTTAATTGGAAACAATAAGGGAATCAATTAAAGAATTAGGGAAACTATTAGGATGGTAGGACAATTGGGAACATAATGGACAATTAGGTAGGACAATAGGGAACATATTTGCCATTTAGGAAGGACAATGGGGAAGACTTTGGACATTTAGGAAGGACAATTGGAAACACTCAATCCCCTATTAAAAACAGGCCAAGTGTCCTGGGTTCTTGTTCACTAATGCTATACTTGGCTTTATTCTAAAACGGGACATTTGGCCTGTTTTTAATAGGGGGTTGAGTGTTCCCAATTGTCTTTCCTAAATGTCCAAAATGTTCCCAAATGTAATATCTCCCCTGAAGCTGTTTTGGATGCATTTTTGGCTTTTAACCTGAAACAGAAAAACAGCATTTTTTGGAATTTTGGCTAGAGCCCTGATTTTTACATATGTTGTTGCCAGCTCCCTAAGGAGTGCAACTGTGTTGGTTTGGACATGCTAGCACTTAGCATGGCTGCACAGGAAGCTCGGCCATTTGGGAACATTTTGGACAATTGTGAAAGACAATTGGGAACACTCACCCACCCTATTAAAAACAGGCCAAATGTCCCAGGTTGGGCTTCCCTTACAGTGCTTTTCCCTTAGAGAAAACGGGACATTTGGCCTGTTTTTAATAGGGGGTTGGGTGTTCCCAATTGTCTTTCCTAAATGTCCAAAATGTTCCCAAATGTAATATCTCCCCTGAAGCTGTTTTGGATGCATTTTTGGCTTTTAACCTGAAACAGAAAAACAGCATTTTTTGGAATTTTGGCTAGAGCCCTGATTTTTACATATGTTGTTGCCAGCTCCCTAAGGAGTGCAACTGTGTTGGTTTGGACATGCTAGCACTTAGCATGGCTGCACAGGAAGCTCGGCCATTTGGGAACATTTTGGACAATTGTGAAAGACAATTGGGAACACTCACCCACCCTATTAAAAACAGGCCAAATGTCCCAGGTTGGGCTTCCCTTACAGTGCTTTTCCCTTAGAGAAAACGGGACATTTGGCCTGTTTTTAATAGGGGGTTGGGTGTTCCCAATTGTCTTTCCTAAATGTCCAAAATGTTCCCAAATGTAATATCTCCCCTGAAGCTGTTTTGGATGCATTTTTGGCTTTTAACCTGAAACAGAAAAACAGCATTTTTTGGAATTTCGGCTAGAGCCCTGATTTTTACATATGTTGTTGCCAGCTCCCTAAGGAGTGCAACTGTGTTGGTATGGACATGCTAGCACTTAGCATGGCTGCACAGGAAGCTCGGCCATTTGGGAACATTTTGGACAATTGGGAAAGACAATTGGGAACACTCACCCACCCTATTAAAAACAGGCCAAATGTCCGGGGTTGGGCTCCCCTTACAGGGCTCTTCCCTAAATTGAAACGGGACATTTGGCCTGTTTTTAATAGGGTGAGTGAGTGTTCCCAATTGTCCTTCCCAATTGGCAAAAGTGTTCCCAAGTTTCCCAAGACGTCTGACTCATTTTCAATGCTAATCTTTCACATTTAACAATGGAATAATGACCTGAATCAAGTACCATGTCAAAGAGGGTGTTCTGGAGGACCAATGACCAAATTCTGGTGGTCCTGGACCCATAGGAAGGGCCCCAAACAGGATTTACATTTTTCGCTACGGGACTGCACAAGATAGCAGAAAATTGAGATTTTTTAAAATTTGAGCTAGAGCCCTGATTTTTACATATGTTGTTGCCAGCTCCCTAAGGAGTGCAACTGTGTTGGCATGGACATGCTAGCACTTAGCATGGCTGCACAGGAAGCTCGGCCATTTGGGAACATTTTGGACAATTGGGAAAGACAATTGGGAACACTCACCCACCCTATTAAAAACAGGCCAAATTTCCCGGGTTGGGCTTCCCTTACAGTGCTTTTCCCTTAGAGAAAACGGGACATTTGGCCTGTTTTTAATAGGGTGAGTGAGTGTTCCCAATTGTCCTTCCCAATTGGGAAAAGTGTTCCCAAATGTCTTAAGTTCCTGGGCAGCCATGCTAAGTGCTAGCCGACTTTGAAGCCTGACAGTGGGTGCAGCTGCAGCCTGGGCTCCCTTCCTCTCCCTGGAAGTCAGTTAGTATACCAGGGGCATGAAAAAAAATTGCAAACACCCACATCCATCACGGGGTGTGTGGGCCATGGAGTGTGTCCGATTTTGAGGCCTCTCCATGGGCTTAGCTCCAGTCGGGCCCCCCTTCCCCTTCCTGGAAGTCAGTTAGTATACCAGGGGCACGAAATAAAAAAACGTTGATAAAAGGGTTTTCAGCCCGAACCAGGCCATTTGGCATGTTTTTAATAGGGCGGGTGAGTGTTCCCAATTGTTCTTCCCAATTGGCAAAAGTGTTCCCAATTGTCCTTCCCAATTGGCTAAAGTGTTCCCAAATGTCTTAAGTTCCAGGGCAGCCATGCTAAGTGCTAGCCGACTTTTAAGCCTGACAGTGGGTGCAGCTGCAGCCTGGGCTCCCTTCCTCTCCCTGGAAGTCAGTTGGAATACCAGGGGCATGAAAAAATTTGCAAACACCCACATCCATCATGGGGTGTGTGGGCCATGGAGTGTGTCCGACTTTGAGGCCTCTTCATGGGCTTAGCCTGGGTATCGACCTCCAGGCTTACAACCCTCCCTCCTAACCCCAACTAAGTGCCTCCAGGCCTGGGTATCGACCTCCAGGCCTACCACCCACCCTCCTAACCCCAACTAAGTGCCTCCAGGCCTGGGTATCAACAGTATTGACGACAATGTTATGGAGAATCAAGGATCAAATTTTGGTGGTCCTGGACCCATGGGAAGGGCCCCAAACACGATTTACATTTTTCGCTAAAGTTACCACATGTGGTAATGTTAACAGGCTACCTAAAAGAAAACGGGACATTTGGCCTGTTTTTAATAGGGTGAGTGAGTGTTCCCAATTGTCTTTCCCAATTGGCAAAAGTGTTCCCAATTGTCCTTCCCAATTGGCAAAAGTGTTCCCAATTGTCCTTCCCAATTGGCAAAAGTGTTCCCAATTGTCCTTCCCAAATTAAATAAGTGTTCCCAAGTGGTAGGGGTAAGGGGGTGAGCGACTTGGGCAGAGAGCCCGACTTTGAGGCCTGATTTCAGGCTAAGGCCCAGTCCAGCCTCCCTTCATCTCTCTGGAAGTCAGTTAATATACCAGAGGCACGAAAAAAAAGAAGTTGCTATAAGGGTTCACAGCCTCAACCAGGACATTTGGCCTGTTTTTAATAGGGGATTGAGTGTTCCCAATTGTCCTTCCCAATTGGCTAAAGTGTTCCCAATTACCCTTCCCAATTGGAAAAAGTGTTCCCAAGTGTCCCACTTTATTAAACCTAAAGGTCATGCTGCATTTTTCAATGCCAATATATCGTTTAACACACTTAGCAGTGAAGTGATGGCCTGGAACCTGTTCAGTGTTGGTGAGGGTGTCTTGGAGAACCAAGGACCAAATTCTGGTGGTCCTGCACCCATGGGAAGGGTCCATACTGGCACCCCCAGAATGTGTCAGACAACACTTTAGAAATCCCAGGACATTTGGCCTGTTTTTAATAGGGAGGCTGAGTGTTCCCAATTGTCTTTCCCAAATATCAAAAATTGTTCTCAATTGGCAAAAGTATTCCCGATTGTCCTTTCCCAAAAATTGTCTGCCAGGGGTATGAGCTTGTCAATACAGGCTCAGAGACACTTTCTGGGCCTGGCAGCTGAGACTGGGGGGCCTGGAGGTCAACATCCAACCATACAATCATAAGTGTTCCCAATTGGCAAAAGTGTTCCCAATTGTCTTTCCCAAATATCAAAAAGTGTTCCCAATTGGCAAAGGTATTCCCGATTGTCCTATGCATCCCCCTCTCCCCCCACCCCCAAACCCCCCAAGACCACTGCAACCCCCTCCCTTTTTCAAATGGCAAAAGTGTTCCCAATTGGCAAAAGTGTTCCCGATTGTCCTATGCATCCCCCCTCTCCCCCCACCCCCAAACCCCCCAAGACCACTGCAACCCCCTCCCTTTTTCAAATGACAAAAGTGTTCCCAATTGGTAAAAGTGTTCCCAATTGTCCAATGCACCCACCACCCCACACCCCCACCAACCCCCCCTCCCAAGACCACCCCAGGCCACTGCAGCCCCCTCCTCAGAGTGTCCCACCATTTTAATACCCAAGTGTCAAAAACATTCCCGATTGTCCCGTGCCCTCACAACCCACTACTGCCCCCTATTGGCCAGCACTTCTGCAGCCCCTTACCATGTATTCCCAATTTGCAAAAATGTACCGCAATGGCAAATGCAGGAATAGCGCCACCTATGCCTTAATGGTGGCCGTCACGGTGTGTTCCCGAATGGCCAAATTGTTCCCATATTTACACCCCAGTTGGCCAAAATGTTCCCAAAATAACTATGGCAAATGGCAAAAACGGCGACCACATTGCCAATGGGGTGCGTTTCGGCCAATGGCAATACCTTGCAATGCAATATCTGGGACAATCGGGAACATTACCCTAGTCCAACATAGCACTCTGATGCTCTCTACCAAATTTGGGGAAGATCGGCCATTAGGGGGCGCTATAATAAACGTTTAAGTTTTTTAGCAAACAACTCAATGCATTTAAATGGGAAAATTTCAATTGCAGTATCTCGGCCACAGTACAGGCTATCAAAGTGAAACTTGGAGGGGAGTCGTCGGCATGTCGCCCTTAGGCTCCAAACCAAATTTGGTAAAGATCGGCCATTAGGGGGTGCTAAAGTCAATTTAAACCAGACCGGGTCCTTTTGCCCACTTCCACCACTAGGTGGCGCTACAGCAGAAAAAAACGCGTTTGACCCTATAACTTCCAAACCGTACATCACACATTAAAGATACACATATGCACGCGTTCACTGGATCTTACTGAATCTCGTGATATAGGCCACGCCCATTTCCGCCTAGACTTTTATGCGTGAAAAATCGCGATTTGTCAAAAACCTACTTTTGTGAACTCCTCCTAGACTGTGCGACCGATTCGCACGAAACTTGGCAGGTAGCACCTCCAGACCAACCTGACAAAAAATTATAAACAGAATTTTTATAGGATACAAATTGCGGATATTACGCACAAACAAACTTGTGTAGCTAACCATGAAAACACCAACTTTGCCATATCTCAGTCAAAATAAATGCTATCAATGCGCAATTTCAGATTCTTGTTTCCCATGACCCTCTGAAGAGGCCCAACACATTTTGCAAAAATTGGCCAGTAGGGGGCGCTACAAGTACAAAATGTTTATATCTCATGAACAGATTGTCCGATTTTTACCAAATTTGGAGGGTACTATCTAGGTTCAATCCTGAGTCCACCCGTGCCGTGGGGTACTGATTGGTCAAAGTGGGCGTGGCCTATGACACTCACGTCTAGATTAACCCTTTACACTGATGTGAGCCACTTGAAATTAACAGGGTAGATGTAAAATAAGTCAAAGACTACACTTACCAAAAAGAACCCATGTGGACCACTAGGTGGCGCTATAGTGTTTTTTTGCCTTTAACTCCCACATTACACATTGCACGTTAGAAAACCATACGTCTACCTGTTCGTTGAATCAATCTGAATCTTATGATGTAGGCCCCGCCCATTTCTGCTGAGAATTTTTTTCGCAATATCGCGCAATGTGCAAAACCAACTTTTTCAAACTCGTCCTAGGCCATGCAACCGATATGCACGAAACCTGGTATGTAGCACCTCCATAAAATCTTGAACAACATATATCCAAAGAATTTTGCTACGTTAAAGTATGTGCATTTAACGACCAGACAAATTATCCTAGCTAGCTACCAAGGACAAACTTAATCATATGTCGGCCAATTTAAAAGGTATAAGCAAACCACTGGCGAACCTTGTCCAACATAGGACTCCGATGCTCTGTACCAAATTTGGAGAGGATTGTCAATTAGAGGGCGCTATAATAAAGTTTAAGTTTTTAAGCAAATAACTCAATGCATTTAAATGGGAATATTTCAATTGCAGTATCTCGGCCACAGTACATGCTGTCAACGCGAAACTTGGGGTGCTTCGTCGGCATGCCGCCCTGAGGAACTACACCAAATTTGGAAAAGATCGGCCTTTAGGGGGCGCTAAAGTCAACGTAGACCAGATCGGGCCCTTTTGCTCCATCGACGTCGATGGGATATTTGCATCGCAACGTACTGCAGACCTTGCGGCTCACGCCTCTGGACATTTACCGACGTTTGCCTCCGCGCCGTCAGGCTTTGGGTTCCGCTTTCGCGCACTCCCCAGGGCGTCAGGGGCAAGTTGCATCGGGGACTTGTACCCCGTCATAACTGCTTGCAGTTCTAGTTAGGGGTCCAAGCCCGAGGCTGCGAGAATCAGCAGGGCTGTGGAACCCTATTGTTTTTCTACTTGTAAAGTGCGAATGGTGTAACGTAGCAAAATTCCTTTGATAACTTTTGGTCAGCTCTATATACAGATGGTATCTACCAAGTTTTGTGCACATCGGTCTAGGACGAGTTCGAAAAAATTTTTTTTCGCATTGCGCGATTTTGCAAAAACACTTTTTAGTCTAAATAGGCAAGGCCTCTTTTTTCAGATTCAGATGGATTCAAGGAATAAGTGGATGTAAGAATTTTTAATCTGCGATGTAGACTTTGGGAGTTATAGGCAAAAACACATTTTACGTCATTATAGCGCCACCTTGTGGTCTATGTAAGTAATATTTGGTATGTAAGATCTGCGATCCATTGTTCATCTACACTGTAAATTTTAATTTGCTCACATTAGGGCAAGTGGTGAATCTAAACCTCGATTCCATAGGCCACGCCCACTTTGACGAACATACAGACATGACATGACATACAGACATGACATGACATACATGACATGACATACAGACATGACATACAGACATGACATACAGACATGACATACAGACATGACATAAAGACATGACATACAGACATGACATACAGACATGACATACAGACATGACATGTAATGACATGACATACAGACATGACATGACTTGACAAGACATGACAAGACATGACATACAGACATGACATGACATACAGACATGACATGACATACAGACATGACATACAGACATGACATACAGACATGACAAGACATTACATGACATGAGATGACATACAGATATGGAACGCCCTATCGATCACAAATCGCCACTTTCCTAGCACGTTTTGACCGACAGGACCACGTTTTTTACGTCGTCTGATGGCCAAACGCCGTAAAAAGCGCCGTGGAATGCTCCTTTAACGCCGTTTTTTACGTGGTTCGATACACGTCACATAACACGTCAGGCAAAGCCCCGTAAAAAACGCTGTGGAATGCTCCTTTAACGCCGTTTTTTACGTGGCTCAGTATGCGTCACATAACGCGTCTGTTATATGAAAATATATGAAAATGAGCTCCACCCTGTCTTTTCCGAAGCCAATACATTTGGACTGTTATCACCCAATCAGTAAAGGACAAGAACAGACAAGATTAATCCAACCCTGATCCAACTCAGCACAAGTTTGAGCAAAGCTCTGTGGATTTGGGAGAGGTTTTTCTCATTTTTTTTCAGTCTATTTTTCATTTTTTTCAATTTCTTGTAGCAAGACACTAATAGGCTATAATGTAAGCAATAGCTAGTCGTTTTTAAATCTTATTTATCCCATGTCAATAAATTAAACTCGTGGGAGTTCATGTTTGTACTTTGTAGTTGTCATAACACTTACCAGTAAGGACAATTGCGTTAATGAATGTAAATGTGAAGCTTACAGTGCCTAACAGTTTACATTAGCTTGTAGTTTACTGCATACATGTAACATTAGCTCATTGTGCAGTAGCTTCTAGCTTTCTAACAAATGCAGTGATAAATATGATCAGCAACTACAAGGTAAACGCTACCAGCTAATGTGCTACCAAAGGCAGTATGATATGCAGTAAACTGCAAGTGTGAAATAGTACTGTAAACAGACAAGCTACACAACCAACATATGAAAAGTCATAACACCATTGATAAACACCCACTAACACAGTAAAGGTAATTAGGTGTAAGTGTGCTAAAGGGTCAGCGGTTGTCATACTTTGTACTTGTCATTACACTTACCGGTAAGGATAAATACGTTAATGAATGTTAATGTGAAGCTTACAGTGGCTAACAGTTTACATTAGCTTGTAGTTTACTACATGTAACATTAGCTCATTGTGCAGTAGCTTCTAGCTTTCTAACTAATGCAGTGCAAAATATGATCAGCAACTACAACAAGGTAAACGCTACCAGCTAATGAGCTACCACAGACAGTATGATATGCAGTAAACTGCAAGTGAGAAATAGTACTGTAAACACACAAGCTACACAACCAACATATGAAAAGTCATAACACCATTGATAAACACCCACTAACACAGTAAAGGTAACTAGGTGTAAGTGTGCTAAAGGGTCAGCAGTTGTCATACTTTGTACTTGTCATTACACTTACTGGTAAGGATAATTGCATTAATGAATGTTAATGTGAAGCTTACAGTGGCTAACAGTTTACATTAGCTTGTAGTTTACTACATGTAACATTAGCTCATTGTGCAGTAGCTTCTAGCTTTCTAAAAAATGCAGTGCAAAATATGATCAGCAACTACAAGGTAAACGCTACCAGCTAATAAGCTACCACAGGCAGTATGATATGCAGTAAACTGCAAGTGAGAAATAGTACTCTAAACACACAAGCTACAAGGCTACAAACAACATATGAAAAGTCCTAACACCATTGATAAACACCCACTAACACAGTAAAGGTAGCTAGGTGTAAGTGTGCAGGTTAGATAACTACTGGACTAACTAAAGCCTTCTCCTTCTGTCTGCAGTCTGGAAGCAACACCATCACCGGCAGATAAGTTTGATCGCCGCTTCATGTTGAATAAACTTGTGTACAGTGTATACCTAGTAATGTTTGAATAAATGTCATAATCAAGATACATGTTTCGTTAATGTCTTTTTGGTGGCATCTGAATATAATAATTCAGTTACAAGTTTACTGTGTCCAGGTCTAATTAGATGGAAAAATAGACATTGAAAAACTATTTATATACACACCCAAAAACTTAAAGACAAAGACAAACCAGTTTATTTTTTGAATGGCAATCTCTAATATAGCAAATAATGTATTCAGCATCTCTTTGGGCCTCCGTCTCCCTGCTGGTCTTTGCTTTCCCTCTGATGCTAGCGGAGCCTCCGTTTGTTCCTTAGCCCCTGTTAAAAGACAGCAAAAAAAAGAAAAATATGTTTACCGTTATGAATGCTATAACGTAACGTTATACTTTTACATTGGTAAAAACTACTCATACATTTTAGCTTTCATTTAACGTTGCTAGGTGCAGCTGTGCCTCCCATGTTCCTTTGCAACATTCTGTCATACACCTTTATCCCTTGAACCACCGTAAGAGCTGAGAAAAAACAAAGAACACAACACGTTTACTTTACTTACAGTACATCATCAAGTGTCTCATTTTAACCCTTTTCCCCCTAACTTATTGACAACCTTCACTTCAGTGTTTTTATACTGTATGTATTTAACTTCCAGTATTTATTAACTCTATTGGCAGGCATCAATGTAGCAACTCTGGCCATAACCTGATTGGGTAGATGAGACACTTACATCACTCTTAGGTCCTATAGGAGAATACACTTGGAATAGATGACTCACAAAGGGAGTAAGTGTTGTGGGTTAACAGTTGACAATGTTAAAGCTTGTCACCATGAATCAACATAAACATTCACAGACAATACTGTATGTATACCAAAATAAAATAAAGCTCTTAATTAAAATAATAAACAAAAGATTGAAGTCCCTTTTGAGTTGGGTGTTCCAACTGTATCACTCCTCTGTATCGAGGAAATGTTCAACCTCCAAGATAGTGCTGGGTGGTATGACCAAAAACGTATATATCACGTAGGGGTGTAACGCTATGCAAAAATCACAGTTCGGTACGTACCTCGGTTTTAAAGTCACGGTTCGGTTCATTTTCGGTACAGTAAGGGAAAGGAATGTAAACAAACTGCAGGTTGTTTATTACTATAAACTTTTTTTAACAATTTGTTTACACTTTTTTAAACAAATATGTACAATAGTCTGAATCCAATGTAAGAGCATTATTTGTCACTTTTAAAGCTGCTTCTTCTGTTAATCCTGTTATTTCCTCACAAGCAGTGTAGCATTAAAAGGCTATTCTGGTGTAGTGCAATGGTACATTACATCACTTCCTGTAAAATTGACAGAGTGATCTGAATATTCTTTGGTCCAGCTCAGCTAAAAAGCAGAGTAACGTTAGCGCAACCAAGTAATTTTAGCAACGGGCAACCACAGTGGCTGATTATATCCGATTTTTTAGAAACAAAAGAATTCGGAACAACAGACGGCTCCTCTCTTGAACATACGTTGTTCTGGTTTATCTCCAGTCTTTCTTCATCCTCTAACTTTCTTCTCTGTTCTTGAATGTGCAGTAGCGACTGGAGCCTCTCCCAGCTTAACAGACTGTTATGCTACCTGGCTAGTGTTAGAAATTGTTAAAGTCACAAATAGTTGTATGCTATGGTGTTTTATCCTGTTAAAGATAGTTAGTTGTGGGTTATTAATTGTTGTGTTATAAAGTTACTACCATGAGTGAGAAGGGTACACAGTTAACAGGGCTCCTGTTCTCAATTCACTTGCAGATTACTTCGGCCTTAGTGCCCTCTGCGGCAATGCACCGGTATCACAATATATAAAAATTCATATCATACTGGAAATTAATACCAGTATACGGTACAAACCGGTATACCGCCCAGCACTACTGCAAGAGAGAGTTCAGTCTTGGGGGGATATGCGTGTTCAAGGTCAATGCTACTACCGGGGTAGGTTAGTGTGTTTCTTATCTGTGTCAGAATGAATGAATCTGCAAATCCAAGTCCTCTGTGGAAAGTCTTCATGGCTGGCCGCAACATATCCAACCCCGTCCACAGATCTGCTGGGCAAGGCAAGCCATCTTTCAGTTCATCAGTATTTCTGGTACTCAACAAAAAAAAAAACTGCACAAATAGTGCAGACTTGTAAGTTATCTGATTCTACTGTGACTACATCAACTTCTTAATCAGAACAAGCATAGACTTATACAAAATGAATTGTCATGTATCACAACAATTAATATTTCAACTACAAAGAATTACTTATCACTATTTACCATGTCATGGTATTTTAGTAAACAATTAATTATTTATCTTTTTAAACCACTTTTCTTAGTAAACATTCCTCCTATACATTTTTAATATTTCACAATTTAAACATTAACAGTGAATATAATTATTCCTTCACTTCACTAAACAAGTGCATTTTAACAACCAGAATGAGTTAATCACATTTAAAGTGGATTCATTCTGTTAATCAAGGTGCTCTAGAAGCAACAAAATAAGTGAAATGCTCCTTTAAGGTTTTACCACCATAGGTGTGTCCCAAACCGCGCACTTCTGTACTTATACTAACTATTTGAGTGCACTCAAAGTGTAACTTGTCGAAGTGTGGTAAATGCAGTGCACTGCAAATACCCGGATGGTGCACTCAAAACGGTCAGAAAGTTGAGTGTGCATCGATGCACACTCAACACACTCAACGGTCGCCATCTTGGCTACGTAGCGGAAGGGGCGGAGCTAACAAAAACTGAAAAATTTTGGATAATGGCGGACTTCTACGCGACAGCGAAACCGACCGAACAACACAAATGTAAGTTGAACATTCATCTTTTGCTGTACTTGTATAAAATATAAGCCACCTGTTTATGTATATGTGGTTAATTTTGCAATCGGTGATGATTTTTTTACCGCGAATTATAACGTTTATATGTACCGTAATTTGACGTGCTATCAAGCTAGCTTTAGCTAACCTTAGCTAGCTAACAGCGGCACAGTTTAACCAACGAGTATAGCTAGAAGTTACCGGTACTCTTTGGTTTAACCACTGGCAAATACGTGATAACCTAGCTAGCTAGCGTTACATGTGTTGTGGTATACTGTTTACTGTGTTTAACTATCGTCCTCACTGTAGACATTTTAGCATTAGATGTGTGTGTGTGTGATCTCGTATGTGTATACAATATACATCAGCTAAGCTGCGAGCGTTAGCAGTAATGTTACAGTACGTTAATGTATGCTATGTTATAACGTATTAACAGTGCTGTTTCTGTCCTGATCTGACTTATATAATCGTTAGGGACACGGACGTGGCAGCCGTCAACGCTGCCAACTTGAGGGAAGTCCTCCTCTGCTGGAAGGCGAACGACCTGGGGGAGGAGAGAGAGGATTTCCCTGCTGGTCTTGTGGACAGCACGGTGCACAGTGGCCCGGGGCAGAGCAAAGGCTCTGGCTAAACCACGATAAGAGGTACCGCTGGCTAGCCGAAAGAGGAAGACAAGGGCCTCGATGACGGGTCCCCAGCCGTGGTCACACGCCGTGCCGAGGATGTACCGTTACAGGATCCCCTGGAGAGTCTGAAGTCCACCCTCATATCACTTTCCCCATCAAAGTACAGGCCCAGCAATGGCACCGTCTTTTAAAATAAAATGTTATTGAATGTATTTAATGGTATGTGATAGCTTTAGCGTTGCATGACTGTAGCAAGCATACGTGATATTAATGAATAGAACAATATGATCTATTGAAATGTCTATTGGGTTGCCTCTGCTTTCATTCTTGTATTGTCACTGTAATTAATAGCTATTGCAATAAACACCCTTATATAAACATATAATATGACTATTTTCTATGTTAACGTTATATGCCAGTTGGACACCATTTTAATTGCTCCAATTTTGCTAAAATAACTCAAAATGGCCATTTTTGGTTTCTTACAATGAATTAAAAGCAAAAGTATGAATATCATAAAACCGGTATGTTTATGGTTGCATAAAACAGAGGTCAAATACAAGCAACAATAAAAACAATCACATTAATTTTGATAAACAAAGCAGAAATGTATTTTTCGCGAGTGACAAAAGGTAGTGGGAATGCTCTGCCCGGGGTACAATTCACAATTTCGCAGAAGAAGAAGGAGGAGGACTGAGATGTTGTGATCGTCACTTCCGGTAAGTACATGAGGCAGTGCGCGATTTGAGACAACACTCCCCCGTCAAATTTTACGCACTATGCAAGTAAGTACATAGTGCACGAAGTGCACTTCTCTGAGTGCACTAAGGGAAGTGCGCGATTTGGGACACACCTCATGTCTATTCCTTTGCTAAACAGAACTAGCAATTTTCTTGACGATTAGCATAACATTTATTAGCACAGTTGATCACCAACCAACTAGCTAGCAATATAGATTAGCCGCTAGCGTTAGCATCGTAGCTAGCAATTAGCGATAGCTTTAGCCATCTACTTTACACAAACACAATGACATAATGAACACCAAAGTACATGAAAACCTTCATATAACTCCGTTTGGTTTTATGGCAAAAGTATCGGAACCTAAACAACCTTTATCATTTATTCTCTTGTCACAGTGGCTAGCAAAACATATTATCATGCGACACATGTGGCTACTCACCGGAGTTCAAAGACATTTATAAATCTAATAGGTTCACAGCTCGCGACATAAACAAGCAACTTATCAATACCAAAACAATTCAATATAACTGAATTAATCAAGGTTTTGGAACTGTTTTGTGTCTATTTGTACTGAGAAATGCTCCGTTCGCTCCGTTTGCTGATCTAGGTGTTGCATTCAAAAGTACCCCCCACGCTACAAAAGTAGGGACTTCAGGTACCGCTCACTGCTTAATGCGATCACCCTGTGCCAAGCGCACTCTGCTGGAGAAAACGTGTAACTGCATCTCTAAACACATAATGGTTGTTAATTATCTAGAATCTAGAATAGTGAAAAACAAAATTGCAACAGACCGCAACCAACATAAATAATGAATCTTCATGAGATCGTGGATGGACTTCCTGGCCTGTTAAAAAGGCGCAGCAGCCCTACCACAGTTAGGTTTTCATATGCTTTCCACACTCATAAGAAAACAGTCCAGATCCTATCTTTTTAGATTTCGCTATTGTGCTTCAGTCTATTGGAAACCAAGATTAGGTGATTTTATGAAGCAGTTGCATATGGGGATGCTTTTCTGATTTAATCCTAAAGCATATTAAAGTAATAAACTACATCTGAGTTGTTCCTCCTCCTTTCATTAGCCTAATCAAACCTCTGTGGCACTAACACAATATCACTAAACATATGTAGGCATACATTATTGTTTATTTTAGCTACAAAATGTAGATAAATAACAGAATATAAATAACCCAAGATCATGACACACACTTCATTCCATTTGTTTATCATGCTAGTTAAACAAAAAATGAAAACATTTCAGCGCCATACATTCAAGACATTTTATTGGTGTAAATAATCCAATGCCTACTTCCCATGAAATGAACATGTTTTGTTCCTCACACCTTCCCAAAACCAAGGGACCCTTTCAGGGCAAGGAGCATAAGTCTTCTGAACTCCTCTTCTTCTGTAACCCCTCTCGGGAGGAAGAGGCAAAGGCTACATGTTGATGAATAAGGAATGCGGCAGCTCCCATCCTCCTGATCATAGAAGTCAAGCTGGCATTTCTGCGGGAACCCAAGAGGGGGGACAGAATCGGCCCCTGTCACAAACACCAGCAACTCTTCGAAGGAAATATCAATCTCCTCTTCTGCTGAGACACAAACAGGACAATCACATGGCTGTTAAAGGAACTAGTTATAGTTGTATGCAAGATCTTGAAGAGAATGTACATTCATATTCAGGGTTTTCCAAGGTAGGTAGGTAGGTAGGTAGGTAGGTAGGTATGTATGTATGTGTTCCATAGTCATTTTTGAGACTACCTTTTTTCCATGGTAGCAGAAAAACAATAAAGTCACTGCATAAAAAATATTAAAATTGTACTTATTACAAACAGCTAGTATCACACACCTTGAATGGACATCATCCAGCACTCCCACTGGAAGACAGTCTCCTCCTCCTGTTGTCTGTGGTTGCTGCCCTGTGGACTCCAGGATATTGTGAAGAGGTTCCTGATGTCATTCCTGGAGAGTTTCTGTGTTGCGTTTGTGAACAGTGGGAGGAACTCTCTCCAATTCGTCGCCACCATCTCCCACATCTGGCCACATGAATTCATCCTGGCAATGAACTGTTGGGACCATACTGGCCACCCTTAACATATTGATTAATGTCAATATTTTCACATCATAACACATTCAGTAGTAAATAGTCTCAAACAGTATGACAAAAACTGTCAACATGACTACAATATCCACTGGTTAATATTCAGTAACTCCTACAATTTACATGACCGAAGACAATGAGATTACATGAAAATGTTTGGTTCGAAGCACTGTTAAAAATCCAGCTATGCAAGTGTGCTTAGCACCCCATCCTTTTGTTTTTTTTTACCTGTGGTACAAGTAATGAGTAACTATTTGCCCGTGAATTGTAGGCAGGTCCCTGACAGAGGCTGTGTAAATGTTTGGCACACCACAGTCAGCTATCCAGTCCCCCAACGTGCATTTGAGCTCCTCTAGTTCCTCACTGGTGCTGCATCTCACAACCTGAGTAGACCAATTAATGAGTTATACATTTGTAGTCCATATAGATCTTAAGGTTACTGTGGACAAAACATGTTTAGACAATGTTTCAAGATAGTAATGCAAGTGATACAAATAAGTAATGTTACTCTTTTAAAACAAGACTATAACATACTTTTTCAAGCTTGATCTGAAACTCGTCTTCCTGGAAAATATCCAGGTCAAAAGAGGTCATCTCAGGCTTCTGGCCACACATAAGCAGAAATAACTCTGGGTTCAGGCATCGGATACCTGGTCCATTGTGCATAATGGACCAGGCCACCAGCTTTCCCGCAGTGTAAAACTTGTTCTGTGCAAACGCCCGTTGGTCATAGCTGAAAAGCAGCTGCCCTGGTCTTCCTTGGAAAATGCCCATCTTTTCCTGCAATTCGATCATGAGTAGCCTGTAACAGAAAGACAAAACATATCATATATGGTCTTTAAAAATAAAGGCACATCTGAAAAGGTACCACTGTTCCAATGACCGTTTGAGCAGGATGCATCAAATTTTGAATTAACCTGAAATACTCTCTCCTTGGACCTCCGTAGTCCTCTGCCATCTCACCAACAAACTCAATATGTGGCAGTTTATGCCAGGCAAAGTAGCTCCTGCTTAGAGCAACACATGCACTCTGAAGAATGTTTTTGCGCCTGGCAATGACTGTCATAATGCAACTGAGGTCTAGATGGTCATTTTGAAAGTCTTTCAAAATGTCAGCCAGACATTTGACATCCTGAGAACACAGAAAACAAAACAATGACCACATGCATAATCAGGCCATATAGGGTATACAAATTTAGATAAAATCCTATATTTGCATACATTGGGGCTGTTGCACCTGACTGGAGACTGGAGAATGCAGAGCATTTCAACTTCTGATTCAGAGGAGTCCATGTAGAGGTCTTCCCTATGCCACACAAATGATATATGATGATTAGGAAAGACCGTTCAAATATTGGGGTCAGCCAACATCACACAAACTGTTTTCACTAAATTTACATTCAAAGCTTATCCTCAAACATTTAGAGTGGCCATGAATATTTCAACAACCCAATAGACAAACAAACCTCATATCCTCAGGATTATGGCTACCAGTGCCAGCTGTAGAATGGACTGCCGGTTCTGCAGCCTGCGTGAAAGTGGCAGCTGGAGCCTGGACGGGCGGTCCTGCGTCCTGCGTGAAAGTGGCGGCTGGAGCCTGGACGGGCGGTCCTGCGTCCTGCGTGAAAGTGGCGGCTGGAGCCTGGACGGGCGGTCCTGCGTCCTGCGTGAAAGTGGCGACTGGAGCCTGGACGGGCGGTCCTGCGTCCTGCGTGAAAGTGGCGGCTGGAGCCTGGACGGGCGGTCCTGCGTCCTGCGTGAAAGTGGCGGCTGGAGCCTGGACGGGCGGTCCTGCGTCCTGCGTGAAAGTGGCGGCTGGAGCCTGGACGGGCGGTCCTGCAGCCTGCGTGAAAGTGGCGGCTGGAGCCTGGACGGGCGGTCCTGCATCCTGCGTGAAAGTGGCGGCTAGAGCCTGCACGGGCGGTCCTGCAGCCTGCGTGAAAGTGGCGGCTGGAGCCTGGACGGGCGGTCCTGCATCCTGCGTGAAAGTGGCGGCTAGAGCCTGCACGGGCGGTCCTGCGTCCTGGACGAAAGTGGCGGCTGGAGCCTGGACGGGCGGTCCTGCGTCCTGCGTGAAAGTGGCGGCTGGAGCCTGCACGGGCGGTCCTACGTCCTGGACGAAAGTGGCCGACGAAACCTTGTTTGGTTGACCCTGAAAAGAATACACACTTAGTACTGTACTAACCACTCATGTCACAGCATATACAACTAATCTAAATTAATGTTACACAATTACCTGATGTTTTATTTAATGCCCCAAGTACATACATTTGTCAAGATTGCGAGGCTTAGACCCAAATGCAGGAAGGTGATAAGTGTTCAACAGTTTGAAATAAACAATTTAATGAAAACACAAAGACACTTACAAACCACAGAAGGAACACAGAAGAACACTGGGAAAAAAAAATCCAGGAACACAAAACCACAGCCTACAAAAGACCACAAATGAACATAATGACAATCCACCAACAACAGACACAGAAAGCACAGGGACTAAATACACAAGTAAACGAGGAATAACAAGGGGCAGGTGACACAAGGGCTGGGGAACAGGTGAAAGACAGACAATTACAAAAGGTGGGAAAAACAAAAGACAGGAAGTAAAACAAAACACATAAGGGAACAGAGAGACTTCAAAATAAAACAGGAAACGTGAAACCAACTACATAAAGAAACTTGACACAGGGACTAGACGTCACAACATTGTAATTTCCCCATTGGGGATCAATAAAAGAGTATAAATTAAATTAATTAAAATATAGCATAAAACATTTCACCTGTTTTGACTTAAGGCATAAGATTTACTTGCTTTAGATAGAGTATGTAAAGAATATTGTCTTAAAGGATTCACATAAATATAACACATAGTAAGATCCACCTGATCCAAAATTAATTTCCGCTTAAATATGTAAATGGTTTTCCAGCCAACCCTTAAGTATGGTACTAAAAATCTTCACACACACACACACACATATATTTGCCTACCTGTGGACGAATGTACAGGTTTGACCGGCGCAAGGCATTATTCTGATGTATTTCACTGGGGCACATAGTGTTCAAGTTCAGAGGAATGACCATTCTTTGGCCACTGACTCTGCATAACTGAATATCTTGCTGAGCATGCAAATCAGGAAAAGTGTCCCTCAGGACTTGAAGGAATTCATCTTGCTCTAAATCCAGGGGTACAACGACCCGGCGAGGTTCAGTGGCATCTGACAAAGCATCAAACAAAAGTATTACCTTTGTCAATAGCCCATTCATTGCAAGCTGCTAAATGCATTTCAATAATATCTACATGTTTATACCTAGTGACATGTGCAATGACAATAAAGTGCAATCTAATATCAAATGAGTTCAGTGATGTGGTAATCACTTATTCAACTAACACATAACAGTGGATAGATAAAGTGAAGAACACATGCTTAAAGGTTAAGCCTAAACAAGAGAGACCAAAATATCATGTTAACAGGATAGACTTACCCGTACGTGAAGTGATCCTCTGAATGGAATTCTTCAGAAGTGATACTTTAAAAGTAATTTGTCGTCGCCTTGCTCTGCACCTTTGTCGATGACGTAGTGGTCCACTGCTCTCAGAATTTCTAAACATCTGTAATCTGCAATAGGAATTCATTGGATTAATTCATTTACTTTCTTTTAAATAATTATTAGCACTGTAATGCATTGAAAACATTTGTCTCCATTCAAGTTTTTTTAATCCTACTTTAAAATGTAACATCAAATGTTGAAACATTATTTTCATGCATAAGCAAACTATTTTATTGAAAGTGTTTCAAGTAATTTGTCCATGTCCTTAACTAAGTTTTTTACTTTGATTCATACTGCGAGTCAGCTCTAGCAGGCAAAAACCTAAGGAAGAGACTGGGGTTTGCCTCGTCATTGGTAAAAGAAAAAAAAAAAAAAGTTTATTGGTGAGTGAAAATGTAGGACAGCAAATATTGTTTAACCAGCTGTTGACTATACCTGTCAAGATGTGATTTGAAAATAAGGGAAATAAGCGCTCGCATGTGTCTATTTTTGGGGGTATGCAAGTGAAATACTCTGTAGAACGCAGCATCCATCCTTCCCTACTCTACTTCTTGTTTTATCGACTGTGCCGCTGACTTCTTGTCAGTTTTTTTTTTTTTTTTATAAATATTGAAAATACGGAAAATTACGGGGCAATATTTAAAAGGCTCATCAGCGGGATAGAACGGTAAAATAAAGGATAATCCCGAGAAAATTAAGTTAGCTTCCAATATAAATTAGTTAACGTTACACTAAGGTTAGTTTTTACCAATTGGTAAAGCTAGCTTTGGTTAGCTTCTGCTCACCTTGTACAAATGATGCATTAGCAATGTGACCCGCTTTGTAATCATATTTGTCGCTGTTAGAAGAGGGATAACAGACCGTTTTTAGAGATCTGCAAAAACATATGACAACGCCACATACCAAACTTGCAAAGGTGCCAACTTAATCATAGATGGCTAGCTACTAGGCCATACGAAACTATAGTGGCATAATGTAATATAAATAAAATATAAACGCAAATATTAAGAAAAGGTTGTGCCTCTTGCCTTGATAAAATGTCAGTTTCCTCCTCCGGACCATCCTCATTCAATAACCGATTAAATTGTGCGTTCATTCTGTCCCTTAGGTCATTTATTCTTGCCCTGAAACGACTTCTCCTCTCAGCCATCCTCTCCCCAATAAAACAGAGAGAGTAAAAAAAAAAAAGCGCGCAAGGATCTGACGACAAATCTCTGGAAAAAAAAAAGAAAAAAGGCGGGTGAAAACACCGGAATTATTTAAAGCGCACATTTTAACTTAGGTACCGGTAACGTTATGACGTTACGAAAAGAGTGAAAATTACTTAAACCCTTTAGTGCCCCTACAAAAAATTACATTTTTTGGTTCTGGAGGAGCTACTCTCACAAAAAAAAAAAAAAAAAAAAAAATCTTAAATTATATTACATTAATTAGATATACATTCAATTTTAATGAGGAACAGTTCTATAAAAATGTGTAAAATTCATGGTAATTGTGATACAGTAATAAATAATCTTTAAAAATCCTCTCCAAATGCATATCCTAAAATCGTCCAAATTTCAGTTGCATAAAAGGTTCAGCATATTTCATAAGATATTTGAAAATGTGAAGTGTAAAAATTCTCAGAAGTTTGGGGGCTATTTAACTAAAAAGCCATTTTCTTTATTTAAAAAAAAGGGAATATCCTAACCGTTCAAAAGATGCAATAAATTTAGTGATCAGTGTAAAAAAAAAATAAAAAAAAATAATAATCAGGATTTAGAATGTTCCTGCACCTTCACTGCTGAGGTAGGGACCCTAGGAAAGACAAGGCATCATGCAAGATGTCTATTCCGAGGTGATCTCTGAGGCCACTAAGTGGATCAAATCGTGCTGCAACCTGTTCCATGATTGTGCTGTCCAACATGTACTGGTTAGGAGGTACAGTCACTCTGTCAGACCAGTCAACCAGTGGTGCCCTTACAGAAGCAGAGGCTTCTGCAGTCCCAGCACCATCTGGATCAGCATCACCTCCTATTGCTCCTTCAACATGAAGGCCTCCCTCTGGTGCAGATCTGGCACCAAAGATGTCCTGCATTGCAGTGCTTGGCCGTCCCTGCTGTTCCATGCAACCTCTTATAAAAAGCTGCAAGGGGCTCGGATGCCTTTCTGTCCGCATCCCATGGTTGTTCCATTGCTGCACGAAGGCTGTGATGTCCCTATTGATTCGTGGCAAGTAGACATAATGAAGAGCCCACAGGTGCATCTCATTGTCAATGTCCACAACACCTTCACTCTCCAAGAAATTGAAGAGGTCATAATAGACATTAGTCAACCCTCGCCACACATCACCCCAGAGCCTCTCAATTCGTTGATTATGAGTGCTCCTTCCTCGGAGAGCACTTCCTCGCTCAGAACCTCTGAGAATGTTCATCATTAGACACACCGATGCATTCTCTCCACCATAATCTGTCCTTACACGAGAGGGCACGCCATACCTGGTCACAGCATGCATGAAACAGTCCATCACTGTGCCGCTGCGGTTGTTATTCGAAGCACGGAGGAAGACAATGAGCCGACTGTAGCCATCTATTCCCCCATGAACAACAATCCTCCACCTAATATGTAAGAGAATAAAAAAAAAAAAAAAAACATTCACTCATAGATATAGACACACACACACACACACACACACACACACACACACACACACCTTATCAGTTTGTGGTTCCCATCAAGGTGCCACAAGGAATTTGGTCCGGCCACACGGTATGCTCTTCGGTGCAATCTCTGCGACATTGTTCTGAGGGCGGCTGCCCTTGGATCAACCTGCCGCATGCACTCTCGCACTCTGCGTCTTTGTACACAAATTCCCTGTGACCGTAGTTGTGCCCTGACAGCCTCTGATCCAAGTAGGTCATTCCCAACTACAAGATCTTTAACAATTTCATCCAGGGCAGAGTCTGACATGTCAGAGTATGACGCAGAGCGGGTCAAATTGAACCTCCTGAGAAGTAAATGAATTACAGAATCACTGTATAGCTTAGGTTGGGTATAAAAAAAACTATAGATAAAAATCACATAAACCACACATTTGTAATCCATCAACTGCTTGTCAAGTCAGCAAGATAACATAGCAATAATAAATCCTAATGCAACTTACCTGAAACGTCGTTTGACTGTAGCTGGAGAAACATGCAGAATATCTGCAATCTGTGACATTGTAAATCCACATGACTTTAGGAACGACAGTTGCTCTGGAGAGATGGAGAAGTGAGGCGGACCTCTAGCACCAGTCCAAGCCAGTGGAGCCTGATAAGATGAACTGGCTGCAACACAACACACAATGTCATTCAAGTGAATTGGTTTGTGTACTGTGTGGGTGTCTGAAGGATCTGATCTTGACGTACAGCTATATTGTAATGAACAAAGACCAATCCCATTAACATTTTAATTTGAGGATACTGAAGCAAGAGAGGGAATAGATGAACCAATTTAGCTTCAAACGTACCATCACAATCTGTGATGCAGTGTCATTTCAACTTACTTTGTTGTTCATGCCATCTACAGGTCCTTACTTCATGGATATATTCAGCTATGTCTCCAAGTAAGCAATCTGTTGCTTGAACATTTATCAGCCTCCCCCTTGCCCATTCAAGGCTCCTCTGCATGGTCTCCAACCTAGAACCCAGGAAATGTAAAGATTTAACAGTTGACATCAAGATTGTGTGCCAGTCTAACTTAACATAATTGGGAATGAGAATTGCATTGGGATAGGAATTCTTAGGACTGCAGAAACATGGAGACAATCATTTAAAACGGGTTTCAATCAGGAACAAGATTTATACAATGCTGTACACCAAGGGAGAGAACATAGTTTCCCACGAAGATTCACCAGCATCTCTGATTACACATGCACTCTAAGTATCCTAGACAGGAAAAAGGGGTGTCAACAATTAAATGTATGGGCCAGATGATCTAACAATTGAAATAACTGATGACTTTATAGTCACTACAACTAACATGTATTCACATGAGAGTTCGTTGTTCGATTTTTAATCCTAATCATGAACTCCTTTAACGACAAGAACGATGAAACAATATGTCCCAGAGAGCAAAAATAAAACCTCTGACGACAGCAAGTCGTTTTATAGTTTTCCTTGAGATCCAGTTGAGTCACCTGCGGCTTTGAGTGCATTGATTTTCAGATTCAATGTGTTCGCAGATCGTCTATTCGCTTTATAACCCGTTCTACATAGAAGCAAGCCTCACGGTTTTGAAATTTTTGGATACATTTGGGCCTTTTTTTGGAGAAATGTAAATAGCTTGTCGTTTATATGTCTTATAATGTTAATTATGTTAATTTTTTCACTGGGTGACTCCAAATATATATATGTAGCAGAACTGTGAGTGTTGTATAAATAAATATGACATTATGTTGATTGTTGGCATAAGTGCATGTCATGAGGGCAAAAGCGTCTGGACTTTTTTGGAAAAAAATGTAGATATTTTGTCAACTGTATAAGTTATAATGTTAATTTCTTCACAGTTTGACTCCTAATACATATGAGAAGTGATTTAGACAGAGATTGGCTTAGGTTTTATTGATCTGTGGGTCATATCAACACATATCTGTGAGATTCATGTTTCCGTTTTATTTTCTTTTATCTTGAAGGTCCTACAAAATGGTTTAACATTCAAGTGACCTCACTGCAGCACACATATCCTAATAGCCCAGTTTTTCCTGAAAAGAATGATGTCCATAGATTGACTGTGGACAACAGGGTTGATGTTTTACAAGCTTTTTTAGAAAATAAAACCAGACGGACCAGAGGTTGTCAAAAATCCTTCAGGAATCTGAGTTTTAGAACTGCTCGCCTCAACAACTAATAACGTTAGCCCAAAATGTTTTGATCACACGGTTAAAATAACCAAGCTAACGTTGATCTGTTATATCTTCGTTTGAAATGAATTATCTAACGTTACTGTTAACGTTATTTTACCAGTTAATTTACAGTGAATAAGATGGATACACAAAATCTACGAGCCAGGTTAACGGTACGTCACATTGAAGTTAACGTTAACCTACAGAAGTCACAGTCAGCCTCTAACTATCCCGGGGCTTTGGCATGGCTAACGTTAGCAAAACTAACCCAGTCACTTGTTCAACTTGACATTCACTATCAGTATTGTAAACGAAACTGCATTCTCTATCAATTTTATTATTACAGAAAGTCAAACTCTCACCTTGTTAATGTGGATTCCAACACAGCAGGCCCAGCATAATCTGTCTGCAGAAGACGAGTGCAGTCATTTAATGTCCACTTGCACTGGGAAATAAAGTTAATCACAGCCATCTTTAAAAACTGAAAAAGCGATTGAAAGCAGACTGTAGGCCTATCGTTAAATACCTTTTTTTTTTTTTTTAAACTTTATTATACAACAGTCGTACAAACAATCAAGGCACAATGTCTTAGTACATTTGTCCAAAACGTGTTAACAGCTTTGAGGTAGAGACAATATGTAGGCTATAGCAAATTAAAATAAAGAAAATAAAAATAAAAATAAATAAATAAGATGCTAAGGGTCTTTTAGTCCAGTAGGGAATGTAAGTCAAACAAATACAAGAGTCTGTTGGCGTTTTCCTCAGTCATGTAGGCCTATTGTAAAGATGTAGCAAAAAGCTTAAGATCATTCTTCCAACCATTGATGTAGGGTTTGACCTTCAAATAATTGCACCTATTAATAATATGTGTACAATGATCAATCAAGTTGTTTGTCAGGAATTCTAGATTTTTATCCTTTAAAAATATTCCAGTTTTGATTGACATTTCGTTTAAAGGTTGAAGCAGTATATCTTTAGATTGAAGCCAGCATTGAAAAGACAGCCACAATTCATTAATCGGTTCACACTGAAAGAAAATATGTTTGACCGTCTCAATATCGCTCTCACAGAAAACACAAGAGTTATTTTCCCAATTAAATTTAACATGTTGGAAGTGATTTGATGGATAAATATGATTTAATATTTTAAACGTCACTTCTTTGGCTTTTGGAGGGAGAGGATACGATAAGGATCGTTTCCTAATCTTTCTTGCCTCTTCATCACTGTAATCTCGGAGAACATATTTTCTTTTCAGTTGAAAGGGATAATATTTTATACATAATTAATAAATTTGTTAGAGAACTGTTTGCTGTTCAAACTGACACCTTCAACACAAAGAGGCCTCATCTCTGATATAACATTTGCATGAACCAAAAGTTGTTTGGTCATTATTTTAAAGGGAATTGGAATGGCTTTCATTACTTTAGTGTATTCTCTAAACGAACATTGAAGACTGTATTTGACGCAGAACTCTGTGGTTTAAAAATTCTCCAGAATCATCCATTAATTGAGACACATTCCAAATTCCTTTTTCCATCCAAGTACCTAAAAACAATGACTTCCTATTGGATAAAACGTATCTGTTGTTCCATAGGGGTGTATTCTGGGGAGTAAAATTGTGTTTAAAAATCAAATTCCAATAGAGGAGACCTTGCTGATGAAAATCTGATAACTTTGTTGGTAGTTTACATAGATCATAATCACATCGCAATAAAAAATGAATACCTCCCAACTTCTTGAAAATAAATACATTGTAAATAGAGCGCAAAAGTGACCGCCCTCTTATTTTGCGGTTAAGGTTCCGGATTACAATACAATTAATTCCGGAGTACGGTTCCCATACATTTTCCAAAAAGCCTTAAAGAGTTTTACATATATATTACACTGTGTATATACTGTATACATATATATATATATATATATATATATATATATATATATATATATATATATATATATATATATATATAGGCCTACTGTATATATATATATGGTTTCACTAGCTTATAGCTTTAAACATTATCTAACAACCTGCTTGAGTTGTGGGAATTAATGAACAGAAAACCACCTAAATGAATTTAAAAAAAAGTGAAACTTTCATATATTCTAGATTCATCACACAAAGTTTATCGTTTCAGGCTTCTTTTTTTAAATCTTGATGATTGATTCTTCTCAGGTCCACATTTCATTCACAAAATGAATGAGCTAGTGTTGATTGAGATCGCTGTATTGTAGCTATTAGCTAAGTAAATAACGTCTGTGTTTCCCCCTACTTTTATTAACATAATTGAGAATGAGGAGATGTTGTCTACTGGCTTAAAATCAATGCTGTAGGCTACAGTCATGGCCAAAAGTGTTGGCACCCCTGACATTTTTCCAGAAAATCAAGTATTTCTCACAGAAAAGTATTGCATTAACACATGTTTTGGTAAACACATGTTTATTCCCTTTGTGTGTATTGGAACAAAACAAAAAAAAGAAGGAAAAAAAGCAAATTGGACATCATTCCACACAAAACTCCAAAAATGGGTTGGACAGAATTATTGGCACCTTTAACGTAATATTTGGTTGCACACCCTTTGGAAAAAATAACTGAAATCATTGGCTTCCTATAACCATCAATAAGCTTCTTACACCTCTCATCTGGACCACTCTTCCTTTGCAAACTGCTCCAGGTCTCTCATATTGGAAGGGCGCCTTTTCCCAACAGCAATTTTAAGATCTCTCCACAGGTGTTCAATGGGATTTAGATCTGGACTCATTGCTACTTCAGAACTCCCCAGCGCTTTGATGTCATCCATTTCTCTGTGCTTTTTGAAGTATGTTTGGGGTCACCCAACAATCCTTTGGTAATCCTCAGATTTCATGATGCCTTCACACAGTCAAGGCACCCAGTGCCAGAGGCAGCAAAACAACCCCAAAACATATTTGAACCTCCACCATATTTGACTGTAGGTACTGTGTTCTTTTCTTTGTAGGCCTCATTCCGTTTTCGGTAAACAGTAGAATGATGTGCTTTACCAAAAAGCTCTATCTTGGTCTCATTTGTCCAAAAGACATTTTCCCAGAAGGATTTTGGCTTACTCAAGTACATTTTGGCAAACTGTAGTCTTGCTTCTTTCTGTCTCTGTGTCAGCAGTGGGGTCCTCCTGGGTCTCCTGCCATAGCGTTTCATTTCATTCAAATGTCGACGGATAGTTCAAAACAATCTTATTTATCCACAATTTTAAAAGGGTGCCAATCATTTTGTTCAGCCCATTTTTGGAGTTTTGTGTGGAATGATGTCCAATTTGCTTTTTTCCTTCTTTTTTTTGTTTTGTTCCAATACACACAAAGGGAATAAACATGTGTATACCAAAACATGTGTTAATGCAATACTTTTCTGTGAGAAATACTTGATTTTCTGGAAAAATTTCAGGGGTGCCAACACTTTTGGCCATGACTGTATATAATAGCAAAATTTGTCTGATAAGTATGAGGTCTGTAATGTTCCTGAGAATGTTGAGCATGTCCTCCTGAAGTTTAGTAAATATGATTCAGAGAGGAACATCTTTCGTGATAAGATATATGAATTAGGACGGGGATGGAATTCATAGCAGGGATTTTAGTGATGGGTAAGGACTCAAGGGAGTGCTGCAAAGCTCTATTTAGTTTTCTTAAGTCTACAGGATTAGATCCTAAAGTATAGTTTGTTTTATTATTATTATTATTATTATTATTATAAGACTGCAACCTAGACCTACTTAATTGATATTGATTTTTAATTAAGTCTTGATATTACACACTCCGGTACAGTAGGTGGCGGTAATGCACCTTAAGTTGGTTTGCCAACCGCCAATAAACCTGAAAGAAGAAGAAGAAGAAGAGAAGAAGAAGAAAAGAAGAATCTACCATTTTGAGCTGCTCGTGTTTATCCGTTGGTTGCGGAGGTCTTTGTTGGAATTATGTTTTTCACTATTCTAGATTCAAGATAATTCACAAGTTTAGAATGCCTGGAAGACACTGTTGTGTAAAAAAACTGCTCCGGTGTCTCACACGATTGTCGTGGAAACCGTAGAAACCACCGTTTTTTCGTACCCCTAGCTACATCGAAAAAACACAGAGGAAGGAAACTTCCGCATTTCCCAGTCGATAAGAGTGTGTTCTCTGCATTTTCATTCGGGTAAGTTCTCTTAAAATGTCTTTAAATGTGTTTATGTTGTCGGCTCTTAAAGCCACAGCCTAACTGTTGCCTAGCCTGCTAGCTAACTACCGTGCAAAGCTAAGTGAATACACCCATGCTAATCATTTACCATTAGGCTGTTAGCCATGTCTTGTGTGCCTTTTGTGTTTGTAAAGTTTAATGTCGCGTGGCATTTTCATCTCTTCTTATAAGCCGTTACTGTAGCTATATGCGTAACGTTAGCAGAGATTTGGAAATGTGTGTGTTTATCAGTTGTAGCTGCAGGATGTTAAACGTACAATATGTAACTTTCTGCCGCTAGGCCAAAACAATGGATTGTAAACACGGACTTTTGACACCTTCGCCGATTAAAATGCATCTGTTCACGTACAAGTTTACCCATTCAAATGTATTCACTTTACGTTTAGTAGGTTTATTCATGTCATTCTAAAACCATAGCTGCATTTCCCCCAAAATAATTTCATTTTTCATTATTCGATCTGTATTGGTAGCTGACCAGTTAGCTAGCTAGCTAAAATGCAAGCAACAGTGCTGTTCTTCCTAACACACCACCAAGTTTCTTTTGACATTCTTTGTGTTTTATATTTTTAACAATTTAAAAAAGGGAATCTCCCGGGACGGCGAGCCGATGACGGCCCATGTGCAGCAGCAGAGCTGCTCCAAGTCGCCCGAAACGATCTCCCCCTTAACTTTTCTTTAATCTTAACTATTCGTTTAGGTGATTGTCGGGTTAATTTAACTAGCTAACTGTAAAGACAGCTAAACGCGAAGGGGTGAGAAATTCGGTAGGGAGGAGATTTTCGGCACGAACACCGGTAGCTAGCGCTAACGGAGACATAGAGCTAGCTAGCATTAGCTATGGATGGCTGGTGTTGCGACTCGGGTCTGGGTCTGATATGGTCTGTTTCCCGACGCTTCATTAAACTGCCGTTAGCGTCGTAAGCACCCGGCGCCGGAGTTACTGTATGGCTTGGTGTAATGGTGGCCGGCTGTTGGCTGGCTGTGGGCTAACGGTAACTGGCTATTGCTACATGTCCCGGCTGTTGTCAGCCCTTATCCCAGGCAGACAGACCGGGTGCTAGCTGGCTAAATTAGCATTAGATTAGTCGTCTAATCTATACAGCTAACGTTAACATTACTGGTAAACTCATTCGTGGGTTAGCCCAGCGCTGCTTTTATCCGTGGTGATAACAATCATGCTACTAATAACTTTATGAGCGTGTTGAACGATGTGTTAACCTTATAATGTTATCCACCAAGCATTAGCTAGCTAGCTAGCATTAACGTTAGCTGTTTGTCAACCAACACATTGTAGTAACGTTAAACTGGATCAATATTGATATGTATCAATAAATAAGATATCTGCTGTATTACTGTGTTGCAAAGTGGCATGTTATCAATCACAAAATGATGCTGCGTGGCAGAAAAAGCAGTATTATGGTTAGGAGTATTTCTTTCTGTGACATTGTATGATTTACAATTATGCTGAAACGTATCATCTGGGTGCTCGTGTTTTCAAGGAAGTCGCGAGGAACTAGAGGGTGAAAGGTTATATGACGCCACTGACGGGCGACTAGGAAGGAAAGGAAATGCGTGTCTGAAAAAAACAAACAGATTTCTCTGGGTTTGAAGTTTGGTGGAAATATATATATATATATATATATATATATATATATATATATATATATATATATATATATATATATATATTATATAAAAAAAAAACATAACATAGGTATGGTCGTTTTTAGACATTTTTAATGCAGAAATGTTACATATTGTACCTTTAACTTAACTAGTAACGTTACATGAAAGCTAAAATGTATGAGTAGTTTTTACCAATGTAAAAGTATAACGTTATGTTATAGCATTCATAACGGTAAACATATTTTTCTTGTGTTTGCTGTCTTTTAACAGGGGCTAAGGAACAAACGGAGGCTCCGCTAGCATCAGAGGGAAAGCAAAGTGAAAATGAATTTAAATAACTTATTAAAGTGTGTGTGTGTGTGTGTGTGTGTGTGTGTGTGTGTGTGCGCGTGCGCGTGCGCGCGCGCGCGTGTGCATCCTGCAGTGGCCTCACAGGTCCTGAAGATTGCCAAGTGCTCTGTGTCATGTGAGAACATGACTGTGGACATGAAACCAAAAAGAATAATGATGGATCCTGCTGTTAAGTTTGACACACACACACACACACACACACAGAGAGAGAGAGAGCAGATGGTCAGAGTAAAGATGATGATGATGACGACAGTCAGCCAATCAGAGCCAGCATTTAGTTTACTAATAGAGCAGTTAGACTGAGCTGTTGGGCTAACATCTGATACGTAGCTATCATTTCCCCACGCAGCTTTCATGTTCCAGAAGTACGCCCACTACAAAGTGTTTTCTAACTAACTAATAGTCCAGTGAGCAGCAGAGAAGACTTTTCTGTGTGCTCCACTGCTTTCCACACACGTACAACACCAGTGCTGCTTTATTAAAGGCTGGACTCAGAGAATCAGACAATCCATCCACGCTGACAGCACTCTGCTCTTCACATATGGATACTGAGTGTCTGCTGTTGTCACCCTTGTACTGTAGCTGCACCTCGATGTGTCCAGAAAGGATCTGAAGCTGTCCAACGCTCAGCAGAGGAGGAGGAGAGGTGGAGAGGGTGGAGTACGATAAGAACACAGGGACAGGACGGGTCACCTTTCTCTGCCCTGGAGGTACACTGCTACTCACTAAGCAGGCTTTCACTAGATACCAGCCTGAGGCCAGAGAAAACTTTTTTTTTTTTTAATGCAAAAAAACTCCAAATATAAGTTGTTCTATCTTGGAGGTTGAACATTTCCTCAATACAGAGGAGTGATACAGTTGGAACACCCAACTCAAAAGGGACTTCATTCTATTGTTTATTATTTTAATTAAGAGCTTTATTTTATTTTGGTATACATACAGTATTGTCTGTGAATGTTTATGTTGATTCATGGTGACAAGCTTTAACATTGTCAACTGTTAACCCACAACACTTACTCCCTTCGTGAGTCATCTATTCCAAGTGTATTCTCCTATAGGACCTAAGAGTGATGTAAGTGTCTCATCTACCCAATCAGGTTAGGGCCAGAGGTGCTACATTGATGCCTGCCAATAGAGTTAATAAATACTGGAAGTTAAATACATACAGTATAAAAACACTGAAGTGAAGATTGTCAATAAGTTAGGAAGAAAAGGGTTAAAATGAGACACTTGATGATGTACTGTAAGTAAAGTAAAGGTGTTGTGTTCTTTGTTTTTTCTCAGCTCCTACGGTGGTTCAAGGGATAAAGGTGTATGACAGAATGTTGCAAAGGAACATGGGAGGCACAGCTGCACCTAGCAACGTTAAATGAAAGCTAAAATGTGTGAGTAGTTTTTACCAATGTAAAAGTATAACGTTACGTTATAGCATTCATAACGGTAAACATTTTTTTCTTGTGTTTGCTGTCTTTTAACAGGGGCTAAGGAACAAACGGAGGCTCCGCTAGCATCAGAGGGAAAGCAAAAGACCAGCAGGGAGACGGAGGCCCAAAGAGATGCTGAATACATTATTTGCTATATTAGAGATTGCCATTCAAAAAATAAACTGGTTTGTCTGTGTCTTTTAAGTTTTTGGGTGTGTATATAAATAGTTTTTCAATGTCTATTTTTCCATCTAATTAGACCTGGACACAGTAAACTTCTAACTGAATTATTATATTCAGATGCCACCAAAAAGACATTAACGAAACATGTATCTTGATTATGACATTTATTCAAACATT